>JAUZST010096543.1:0-18894 GCA_034779995.1 Parotocinclus haroldoi
GGATTGGCCTTTTAGATCATGTATTACTGTAAAGCTGCTTTGAGACGATGCTACGTTGTAAAAAGCGCTATATAAATAAAAATTGAATTGAATTGAGGGTAAAGGTCAAGCATGGCCTCAAGACCTGAACTAAGTCATATTTATTTTATAGCGCTTTTTATAACGGAGCATTGTCTAAAAGCAGCTTTCCAATATTATATTTTAAAAGTAATATTATTTCTTAATAGGCCAATCCCAAATTGAGCAAGCCTAGGGCGACAGTGGCAAGGAAAAACTCCCTGAATGTAGAAGCCCTACTGAGCACAAAGTCTCAAAAATCCATCCACCACCATAGCATAGTAAGAAGTTATCCAATTTATATCTTTATAGTAATAGCTTATATAGACATGTCAAGCATAGAAAAGGGAGAATATAATTAGAATAATATGTTAGAATGTATTTTTATGCATCATTCAATACATATAATAGATATAGATATATAACAGCATATATAAATAAGATATTAAATATGCTAAGGCAAGAAAACGTGTGTATCGGAATTATTTAGTCCAGTACACTAGGGTCTCATGTCAACAGCGGCATGTTTTGTTTTGTTTTGTTTTGTTGGCATGGCATGGCATGCTCAGTCAGCCAGAGGATGTCCTAAAGCTGAGCCTCACCTATTGTGACCTCTGAAAGTTCATTCGTTCATTCATTATCTTTCGTTTAATCCACACGGGGTCACAGGACAGATGAACTACACAGATAAAATAACAATATGTAGGTTTATTATCTAAACCTGCTTTGTATTAGCTCTGAATCTGAAGGTGCTCTGAATCTCTGGGTTAATGCCGGCCAGTTAAATGAAGTGAAGGTATGTGAACACATGCTTCCCCTAACAGAACAACCACCCCCAGCCCCCACTGAACAGGGTGTGAGACCTACAGTGTACATGGAAAGCCAACACTATTCCAATTACCCCCCTATATTTGGAGATCTATTTTATCCTCACCCTCCAAATCACCCTTTAAATATTCGGGGCCAGTTTTGGCACTGGGTGTACTTCTTCTAAATAATAATTAAAGGAACCAGCGAAGGGTGGAAGCGGAGGTAAAATAAACATCTTTAATTTAATTCATATAAATGTAAGTAACGAGCGAGTGCGATTTATTATTATTTTTTTGTCTTTTACACTCCATTTAATCCAGAAAATAACGATGAATACAAAGCGTGTTTGCTTTTTTCGTGCGCTAGGACACCCGCCGTAATGATGCTTCTCGAGACGTGCCTGCTTTATTAAACCCGCACGCAAAACCAATCCATCACTGTTGCTCTAATCCAGACGAAGGCGAATGCTGCTAGCAGATGAACGATGCTGTGTTGTCGTTGGTTTTGGTTATTTAATCTCCATTCGCTGGATCAGTGAGGAGATTACAGAGTAATTACACAGTTATTAATCACCAGCTACTAAATTTGAACCGTTTAACTAGGCTGATAACATTGAGACTTATTGCAAAGGCACCGCAGTTTTACCACCTTTGGTGTGTATGGATTTCTGGATTTCTGGATCATCTGTGGCATTAACAGGCTATGAAATAGTCAGAGGCTTCACAAATCAACAGATCAACGATAAAACCTGAAACAACTGAATAATAAACTTTTAATGCTCACCAAAAATAGAGGGGTTACTATAAATATGAAATGTCCCATAATTAAATATTCATTATAATACTATATATATATATATATATTGCTGCCTCATAGCAGAAAGGTCTTGGGTTCAATTCCAGGGTGGAGTTGCCTGGATCCTTCCCATCCTCCCCGTATCTGTGTGGGTTTACTCCGGGTACTGCGGTTTCCTCCCACAGCCCAAAGACATGCGCGTTAGGTTAACTGGTGTCTCTAAAAGTGGCTTTTAGTGTGTGACTGTGCATGACTGTGTGTGTGTGTGGGTCGTTACTGTCTTTGTGCCCAAAACTGCCGGGTGGATGGGGGTTAAGTGGAAGATAATGGATATATATGGATATATATATATATATATATATATATATACACACACGTATACACACGTCACTTATATATGCGTAATTCAATTCAATTCCAAATTGATTTCTGTAGTGCTTTTGACAACCGAGCATTGTCTCAAAGCAGCATGACAAACTTATATTATTTTAAAAGGCCAATCCCAAATTGACCGAGCCTAGGGCGACAGTGGAAAGGAAAAATTCCCTGAATGTAGAAGGAAGAAACTTCGGGAGGAACCAAGACTCAAAAATGGACCCGACCTCCATGGGTGGCCTAAATGTTAATTAAATCAATACTTAAAAGTCTATTAAAGTAATAGTAAAATTAGGTAAATAACAATTTAAACCAACAACAATATTTTAATTGGCAAAAAAATAAATAATAAAATAGATTTAAGATTAAGAGTTCTTAGTGGGAGGTCCTTGGAGGCACGTCGTCTCCTAATAACTAAATGATGGAGGGAGTTCCTGCACTCTGGTGGGACTGGGTTCTGTTGATGAATACTGTCATAGTTGCAGAGTAAAACCGCTATGTATTGTGGTACATTAGTCATGTACACCATTTTTCCACAATGTTTATGGTGCATTATGGGTAGCAACGTAACATACCACATAGGGGGTCCACTGACAAAACCATACAAAAAGGCCAACAACCTAAATAGAGCAATAAATAAGAAACTGGGTGCGATTCCAGACACACCGTTGTTCTTTATCTTTGAGCTCCTCAATAAGATTGCTGCCATAATTTCAAGCGGAAATGCAAACAGATATATTGTGCATGGAACGTCTGTTGCAAATGGAAACTGGAAAACCTTTTATTTAACATTTACACATTTATGTCATTTAGCAGACGCCCTTATCCAGAGTGACTTACAATCCAAGCAATTGTGGGTTAAGGGTCTTGCTCAGGGACCCAACTGTGGCAGAGGTGGGATTTGAACCCTGGTCCTTCTGGTTCATAGTCCAGTACCTTAACCGAGAGAGCCTTTCCTTAGTTTCTCCAAACTACCTACCTATAACTACCTATATATATATATATTAATAAATATAATGATAAATGTTAAACTGAACATTTCTCTGCTATGAGCTGGCAGATTCTCTTTAATGAGACACTGATTAGGTAATAATCGCGGCCAATCTTATTTGCAGAGCAGAAGTGCACGATACATGAAAGCTCTGCTTGAAATACAAATTTCTGAAGTCAAAACATTAGCATTGTTTTGTTTAAAAAAAAGTCAACCCAGGCTTGTTGTCTTTGTTTTAATGCTTGTATTGTTAACTGAGGTCTGAAATCCCTGCTGCTTCTTTGTTATTTTTGAACAGTGATCATTTACAGCGACGAACTGCTCCTGAAATTGCTTCAGGTAAATCATTTATTTGTGCAAAAGTATCGGGTTTACATCTTCATCCATTGGAACAAAGAATTACAAAATTGGCTTTATCACTTGTTATCACCATTTCCAAAACAAATATGGTTTCTTGGACGCTTCCCTTGAAAAAAAAAAACCAAGCTTTCTCGGACTGTAAAAAGGGACAACTTGGCAACCTGAGGAAGCTGCCAGATTCTGCTACTGCTCAAGTTCTATGCAGTTTGTTTAGAGCATCCAAATTCTACAACAGGAAAACATACTGCTAAAAAAATAAAACACTTAAAGAACACAATTTCACTCCAGGTTTTCCCCTTTATTTTTTGAGCAGTGTACATACGATACAATATTTCTTACACTTAATTTGATTTTCATTTCAGTGCAAATGGTGGTCATTTGATGGCCAAAGGATCTCCAGTTTGTCCAAAAATGTATGAGAAAACTATCTCGTATATTGATCAGATTATTAAGTGCATGTAAACACACTCACTGACTGGGCGAGGCTCGTTTAAAGGAGCAGTCACTCATTCTGGATAGAGCTGTTTAGGCAAGGTGAAGAGATTCTGGGGGTTTGATCCTTGTTGTCATACTGTGAAGTTTCATGAAGAGCCCAGGGAAGTGTCTTATCTTGTGGAAAACGGTCCAATATGTAAACTTTAATTGTTGATAATTGGCAGATGATTTGATCTGATGGTGATAATGATGGCACTGACCTTGTTTAGGGAGCCCGGTGGGTTAATGAGTGATGTCTGAATCAATAGATCAGTGACTGCAGTTCAGTTCGGCACCCTTTTTTTTTCAGTGAGTCATATCAAAGCCTTGCCAGTTTATTTCGATTATCTCCTTATCGTCATTTGCAGCTTCTGTGATGAACTTGTCATGGACTGCCGAGGAAATAATGATGTTTGTCTTTTCAACTGAAACGTTTCCCATTTTCCCTTGTTTTATTCTGGCCTGTTACAACTGGTGCCATTAATCCTGTAGACAGAACCTCTAATGTATGCTTTGTAACGCTAATTGTAATTGATTGAACGCGGTGCTTGAATTTCACCTGGGTAAATATATACAAACTGACACGTTATTTTATATTCCATTTTAAACCAACGGCGATCGGTATCGGACTTTGGCGTGTAATGTTCGCACCAAACAGCCAAGACTGGGTGCCACGCTCCGGAAGGCACCGAGGTTTGTTAAAACGAAAAGAAAATTCATCATCCAACAAGAAAAACTGAAACTAGCTTGTGTACAGACGATATATTGGTACATCAAGGCTGGATTTAATAAAGAACCTGATTTTTTTTTTTTTTTTTATCTCAGCCCCATGCACTTGGTGATCTGTTCATGTTTTATTGCTTACTTGATATGTGAAATGCCATTAGCTTACCATAGTAAATCAGATCTGAGTCCATTATCTGTACCACAAAGAGACAGCTGAATTTAAGTGAACTGTCTTGTTATTTATGTTTCTCCACAAAATCAGCTCCACAATCCGAAAAACTGGGTGAGCAGATACATCTTAGTTAGAGGACAAAAACAAAAGAGATTCGATTCATATTAGCCAGGGACAGAAAAAAGAAACCTGAGAAGTTCCCAAATATTGTCTTAACAAAGATCGTAAATAATAGAATAAAATCATAGAAATAGGAAAACACTGCTTTCAAGCATAAGAAACCTTCTGTCCCATCTGTGAAACGTAGTGGTGGTAGTATTATAGTTTATTGCATCCGGGCCTTAAGGGCTTGCAATCATTGGTCAAATAAATGATGAATTTTAAAGTAAATCAAACAATTCTAGGAAAAGGTGAGGACAATGTTCATGCGTGGAAACCCACCAACATCCCAGAGATGAAGCTGTTCTGTACGGATGAAACTGACGTGCAGGACTAAGCATCGACTGTTACAGAAACATTTAGTTACAGTTATTGCGCAAAGATACCGAAAAGCAATGGCTCGCATACTTTTGCCACTTTCACCATTCTTTAGATTTAGTTTTCCTGTAAAACGCGTAGGTAAAAATCAGAATTCGTGTTTTCCACAAATGATGGCAAGGTGTCCTGACCCAGATGCAGCGAAACAGGCAAATGCCCTGACACTACCACCACCATGTTTCACAGATGGAATGAGGTATTTATGCTAGATTTTTTTTTCCTCTTTCAATACATGCAATGGTTCACGTACTTTTGCCACTCACAGATCCAGGTATGTGACATTGGATAGTGTTAACACAATAAAGAATTCTATAATAGTTACATTTGTTTAACTGGGTTCTTTCTCCACTTTTATGGCTTGCGTAAAAATCGGACCCTGTTTTTAACTGACGTATAGAAAATTCACAAACGTTCAGGGACCATTGCACAGATGCGCCGTGTTGTAAATGTCATTTCTAAATGCAGACCTAACAAGACGACTTATTGGCATTTCTCCAGGCTGTTCTACTTTGTAGAGGAGCTTTTTTTTAAAATGATGTTTCAACCTCAAGTTCTCCCTTAATGAATCTGTCTTGTACAAGCTGATAACCATTAAAAATTCAATCCTGGAGCTGATGGCTTTCTCTCGTGTTTACTGCCATGCTGCAACCTTATTACCCCGTAGCTGCAATCTAGGCCTTGATGGACCCTAATGCGCTGCGGATGCCCATCCTTTCCTCAAGTAAAAGCATGTATTTATATTACATGGCTCTGAACTGAGTAGCTCTTCGTGTAGCACTGATGCCCTCTTAAGCAGCTTTTCAACAAACTTTTTTATCCAGGTGCGTTTTAAGCCGCCTAAATAGAAACTTCATACACTCGGCCGTCGGAATTATTAAAAGCAGTTATAATAGAGGTCCCAAAGGTATGCTTAAACCATTAAAAGCTGCCAAATCCATCCCATAAATCACTTCCTGCATGTTTACCTCAATCATCTCATCAGCTATCAGCAGGGTAAGACTGTTCCCTGGCCGAAGCAATAGTCCTTGCATGAATATTAATGTCTCTCTTTGGGCAGCTCATCTAAAATGAATGAAGGGAGGCCCAAGACATGGCCTGTCCTGTCCAAACAGGGCAGGCTTATTGTAATTAAACTGTCTTGCAATGTGCCTGTCACTATGGAGAAAAGAGACAGGAGTGAGATCAGTTAATGCACCTTTATTATTATTTGTTCTGAATTCATTTGGATGAACCCATTATAATATCATCTATAACTAAATGAATTAGTGTACACACACTTTAGTTTATATCCCGTGGCTAGTTAGGGATTTGCTACCTGGCCCTGTTTTAGGGGCGATAAATAAAGTTATCAATGTTAGCAATGGCTGTTCTGTTTTCGAAGAGGAAAATTAACCCCTAGCCTGACCAACCAATTCAAACTGAAACATAAATCTTTCCTTTCAGGTTTAGGACCTGGTGTGACCGTTGATAAGTCCTGCACCTCCAGCTCAGGGGAAGTTTAGCCCATTTTATCAGACAGAACAGCTTCAACTGCAGGATGTTATTGAGTTTCCTGGAAGCATTATTTCTATAGGACTTCTGAAAGTATTTTTCTACTGGCCCTCTGACAGCATTATTTCTACTGGATATCTGAAAGCATTATTTCTACTGGGACTGTGGTAGCCCAGTGGTTAAGGCACTGGACTCTGGACCAGGGTTAAGCTGGTTAAGTGGTTAAGGTACTGGATTCATAATCCTGCCTCTGTGAAGCTGCCACATATGGGTCCCTTAACCCAAGATTGCTTGCCTTGTAAGGCTGTATGAGTTGTAATTCGCTCTGGATATGGGTGTTTGCTAAATGACATAAATGTATTGGATTAAGATCAGGGCTTTAACTTGTTCCAAAACGTTAACGTTAAGCACTGTTTTTCTTCTTTGACGAATAGTGTGCTTGGAGTGAAGTTATCCCACTTTCTTTAGATTCAGTTTACCTTTAGAATGTGTAGATAAAAAATGTTCCATAAATAATGGCAAGATTCACTGGTCCAGATGCAGCAAAACAGGCAAAACCAATACTACCACCACCATGTTTCATATGGTGGGTCATATGGAATCGAGTATTTATGCTGGTATGGAGGTTTTTTTTTCTTCCTCAATACATATGGCTTCTCATTTAAATGAGTAAGTTCTACTTTGGTCTCAGTCTATCATAAATATTTTTTAATAGTCTTGTAATGATCTTTAGAAACGTGCAGATTGAAAGCAGTTCCCTTTTTGGAGAGTAATGGCTTTCTCTTCGCAATCAGTACAGGTGCAAAGTTACCAGCACAATTACTTCATTATTGTGTTTAAACATTAATTTTGGCTATCTGTACTTATTTGCCTAACTTAATGCATTTACTGTTAAGAAGAAATATCCGTCCTTTTAATCCAGCGCATTACTTTTATATATCTTTCTACTTTCTATCCGTCGTATATAGGTTCATAGAGCTCTTGGCGCATTGCAACTGGCGTGAGGGCGCACGCAGAAATAACGCGTCCCCTGTCTGTTCTATCTGATTTTTTGTAATTTGTCAAGGTTGAATTTGTCACTGCTGCAGAGCAGGTACATCTGTACAGGAAATTCATACGATACATCAATGAGGGGTCATTGAGAAAATCAGATGACACAAAAATTTGAAAATGACTGCAACACAACTGGAAATATGGGAACATAATGTGTAAATGTAAACGTGTAATGTAAATATAAATGTAAATGTAAACGTGTAATGTAAAAGCACGCACCTGTGTTCATGCAGGTTCCAGGATGAGCAGAGTCATGTGTGACACTCGGTATAATGCTTTCCGTTCCCCAAAATAACGACTGAACACAGTTATTTTATTAATCAGACATCAGAGTTTGCTCTGATAAATTACATGTATGCCACGTTTACGGAATTTACCAGACTCCCCTTATCGACTTGATACTGACACAGTCTTACATTCCAAGCAGTTGTGGGTTAAGGGTCTTGCCCAAGGGCCCAACTGTGGCAGCTTGGCAGAGGTGGGATTTGAACCCTGGACCTTCTGGTTCAGAGTTCAGTACCTTAACCAGCTAGGCTACCTCAACTACCTCAGTGAATTATATACTGTATATATATATATTTTTCAAATGCTGATTACTGGATCCTGATTCATCATTTCCACTCTGTGATAGTCCATTCTAGATGCCTCTGCCTGAATAACATGATAATATATTGGGTTCATGCTGTTTGCAATTAAATGAAAGTCCAAAGTACATGCAAGAACGTGTTAGCATTTGCCGTTCAGTCTCAATCAGTAGTCCCAAGGTGGGTCAAGCGGTGGCGCTTGAACGGTCCTATGATCTTATACCCTATTTACCTTTGCATCTGTCTTTCTTTATATTATTTATGCTGCAGTTAGTCGGGTGGTACATGGACAAGGCCTGTTTTCCCGTTCTGGCACCAGAATGTGAGCATTTACCTGTATTTTGAAAGGCTTGACAAAACAAAGCAATACCTCTCAGCTGTAGCGCTCATCTTTGGATTCACTACTTTGTTGTGCTAAACATCCATCGATCTCTCGCAGTACATGTTAGCTGCATGAAAAGAGGGACATTGTTTGTATATATCTTTTGAATCTTCAAAAAAAAAACCTCTTAAGCCACATTAGGTGTGTGGATCAATGCTGCATTAAGGGTGGGATGCCCCTTGGGCTTTTCTTGACGTGGTTCTTTTTTCTTTTCATTTAGCTCCGTGTGTTGTGCGAAAGCCGCTTGTGCTCCATCTGTTACTTAAGACACTGCAGGGAGGCATCAGAAACACGAGGTCCACATCACCCCGGTGCATTATCTATCTAAATGGAGCCTCATTAAAGGTGTGTGCCGCTTTCCCTGGGTAACCCGGCTTCTGTTTCGGCACAGTAACCCTGCGTGCAACGTGCTGAGCCAATATGCTCATAACATTAGAGCTCCTCTGTCGCTCGGCATCAGCCACAAAAACAAGCACTCGTGTGCGCTCTTCAGGTCCCAGCCATGACAAAGAACATGCAGCGGGGATCAGTAGTGATGCTCGAACCATGTCGAGGACTCAAGTGTGTGCTGCACATGATGGAGATCAAGTGTTTTGCTCAGTAAGGTCAAGAGAACTGCATCTGTAGCCTGGGGTGAAATGAGGACAAAGCTTTTAAAAAGGGAACAATGAGGAGAGATGATTGAAGTTCGCGAAAGAGAAGTCTGTCCTCACTGCTACGTTCCTACTTGCTCGATTGCTGAAAGCTATATGGATTGGGTTCCAGTTGCAAAGCCGTAGGTATTTAGGGGTAAATTCGATTTATCTTTACTACTATGCAAAAGTTGGGCGGCACGGTGGCTCGGTGGGCGGCATCCCTGACTCACAGCAAAAAGGTCCCGGGTTCAATCCCAGGGCGGGGCGGCCTGGGTTCCTTGCTGTGTGGAGTCTGCATGTCCTCCCCGTGTCTGTGTGGGTTTACTCAGGGTACTCTGGTTTCCTCCCACAGTCCAAAGACATGTGTGTTAGGTTAATTGGTGTCTCAAAAAGTGGCCCTTAGTGTGTGACTGTGTGCATTACTGTCTGTGTGTGTCTGTGTGCCCTACGATGGATTGGCGCTTCGTTTAGGGTTGACCCCATGACCCCGTGTGGATTAAGCGGAAGATAATGAATGCTATACAAAAGTCTTAGGCCACCATTAGATATATTACTGTTTTATCAATAACATAATGACCCTAATGGCCCTGTATAATTGTTTAACAACCTCTTTATTAGAATGCAATCATAAAATGTAAAGAATGTATATGCAATATTAAAGCATTCAAACTCTTGAGCATTAGATGCATCCGGCAGCTTCAAAATGATACCAAGCCGATCCTTTTACAGCCTGAATATGCTTAATCAGGATTGGTCTTTTTTTGGAAGAGCAGCAGCCAAGAAACTACTTTTTAAGAAAAGGGTGATACATTTTGTGCTAAAGCTGGTAAAAACTGGATTGAAGGATCAGTGGAAATTGCGGAGTATTATGGAGTGAAGAATCCACGTTTGACATTTCTGGGTCCAATCATGCTATGTATGTTTTAATAATCTGTGTCCTAAGATGTGTGTACAGTACTGTATATAGTGCTATTAACAATAGACCAAGAAGACTAACAAGAAGAGGTGATAGTGGCAAGACAAAACTCCCTTATATATAGGCAAAGAAAGCTTAAGAGGAACTAGGCTCAAATAGTTCCCTTATATTTCATGTTCTTGAAGTATTGTGATTTTCCATCTATTCAAAAATAGGATTGCTATATAGATGGGAGCGTTCCACTCAAGTTCTCAATAGAAATGATGCATTTACATTTACACACATTTAGAGACAGCTTTGAAAAAATACCGCAATGTTTACAGCACAGTACCATAAACTAGACTCCGTCCTGTCTGTTTAGATCCGCGTCCAGTATGCCCAAAGCCCTGCTCCACAGAAAACAATGGGGTCCTTAAATGGTGCATAGCTGAAAATAATATCCAGCTTTTCTTTGTTTGGATAGAAGAACCTTACAGAGAGACTACGATTAGTGCAGAGGCCATTCCGTATTAAAAGGCGTGCTCAATGTTTGCCAAAAATGCATGAACAACACTCAGACCGTAAATAACAAGACTCTCCAACCTGATGAAATAAAGACTGACTACATGGTCAGAATTCCCAGTGGAGGGCCATGCACTGAGTGTTGCCTCATTAATACGTTCCCTACAGACAAACACAGTGATGGCAGGGTCATGCTGCGAGGATATTTTTCGGTGATTGGAAGAAGAGTCAGGATGGAGGTAAAGATGAAAAATATAGAGCAATCCTGAGATCTCAAGTTCTCATGCTCAAGAAAATGCAACAACGCCTGATCAGTTCGCTATGTGTATGGTAAGCATAGGCTCTAATGATGTAAAGCACACCACCTATGGAACCTCTGGAATGGAATCTATAAGCAGTACTTTTGCAAAAACGACTCAGTATGGGGCAGCCTGAAGGACTAATCCAGGATTGGTAAGTAGGTAGATGAAAGGAGAAGACTATCCGAGCTGTTTAATAATCTTTAAGCAAAACCCAAGTAGTTTTGTGGGGAGGAAATCAACTGGCCTGAACACCACTCAACACCTAACTGAATCGAATTTATCTCCACATTAGTGTCTGACCTCACTACTGCTCTTCTGGTTGAGGGGTTGATCCATGCACTCAAGCTTACCCAGAATAGTGGAGGCTGCTTTACAGCCAAATGGTTCCCCATGGTGTTGGAGATGTTTAGCCATCAAATAATAATGCAGTCAATGTCTGAAATGTCTTGATGAATACTTCAGTAGATGCAATCGCAGCACTGTAAGATGGTGAGAGGTGTACTCTGAGGCTCTTGAGATCAGGCCGCTGGTTCAGGGATAAGCATCCCCTTTTTGTTTGGATGCCAGAAGATATACCAGACCCAAACGGGGTAATATAGTTTACCCTGTTAAGGCCCAGGATGACTGCCAGGAGATTACACTGGGAAAACCAAACCACTAGTTTACATCGACCTACAGGAAAGGGGTCACTATTTTAAGAATAAAGAGGTGTACATCCTTGGTAGGGAAAAAAAACTCTGGTTTGAATGTGGCATGACAAAGGACTGCCCATGTCTGAATTGAGAATGGGGGGCACAGAGTATACCATCTTACTGCCATCAATGCCATGATTGCAGTTATTCCCCATTTCCCATTTGAATAGCTCACATGGCAGATGTAATTGATTAAAATGGTCATTTGCATATGAAACTGATTATAGATCCAATTGTTAAACAATGGTGACTTATATCAGTCGTTATGAAGGTTTCCAACTAGCTGAGACTGGAAGAAGTCACTTGGATGATTGACAAATTGATTTCTGGGATCATGTAGTATATATATATATATATGTGAGGGGGTCTGCTCTCCCTGCAAAAAAAAAAAAAGCAAAATGAATGTGATGTTTTATCTAAAAACTGGACCTTTATAAATTGTGGATGGAAATTGACCAAGTTATGACTTTTTAAACTTCGGAGATTGGCATATCATCATTGGATTGGCTGGTTGGGTATTGATTTGTTTGCTTTAAGTGGCCGTGGCAAAAATTGGCTGCTTTTGCCATAGGCCATCTCATTGTATATATACTGGTTAAAAACATTAGGGGATATTTCATGATGGGATATCTAATTTATAATGAGGTACCGCCTTTTTGTAAGCAGTATACAAAAAAACTGAGCTAACACATAACATACACTCAGAACAAAACAATAAACAAGACCAAGAACTCAAAAAACAAACATGGAGTGTGCCATGAATGCAGGAAGCAAGAAACCAGGTGTAATTTGACGAGACCAAACAAAATATAAAAATGATAAATAAAAATACTACAGGAACTGCACAGCGAGCTCCATTTGCTGTGGAAAAAGAAAAGGGTCTGAGGAGAGCCATGCTGAATGATGTGGCTCTCCAGCACACCTGATCAGCACAGGAACGAACCTACAAAGGAAGGGTGGCAAGGCCCAATAAGTAAGTGAAGATCAAGGAGGGCTTGCGTATGGAAAACACAGCCATCTGTAATTACGCAGCTACCTTTGGAAGACGAAAGGGGTCAGAAGGGAGCTACGTAGAACAATGTAACCTTGAGGATGTTTATAGTTGCAGCATTTAGCAGACGCCCTTTTCCAGAGCGACTTACAACTCATGCAGTCTTATAATTCAAGCAATGGTGGGTTAAGGGCCTTGCTTAAGGACCCAACTGTGGCAACTTGGCAGAGGTGGGATATGAACCATCAGTTTCAGAGTCCAGTACCATAACCGCTAGGCTACCACAGTCCTGTTGGATGCCTCTTTGGTACATCATCCTGTCAAATTTGAAATCTTCCAGTTAACATCTAAGCCACCCAAGGAGGATGGAGTTTTGGTTCCTTCATGGTTTCTTCCTTTTACATTTACTGAGTTTTTCCTTTCCACTGCCGCATTAGACCTTCTCAATTTGGAATTGGCCTTTTAAGATAATATAATATTGTAAAGCTGCTTTGAGACAATGCTTTATTTTGAAAATAAAAATTTAAATTTATAAAAATAAATTTGACTTTAATTTTTAAATGACAAGAGAAAGTCAGTGCATTTTGGTCATCCAGAAAACCCATCAGGCATCATTCTAATTTAACATTTAGTAATGCAGGTGGAAAAAGAAGAATCTGAACTATCACAGTATGCCAGTGGAATCATTATTTAGCAGGGCTGAAACTGGTTTGAAGGTACGTTCATGGATACATTGTGTTTTGGAGGTCTGTCCAAGAAAAAGGACAATAATTAAATATACTGATCGCAAATTATTTCTTCTTCTGTAATCTATCAAAGCAAGGCATTGTTTATCTCGTTGCCATTAACCTTAGCACCTTTAGAATCTCTGCTTTTTGGCAACAAACTACAAATTGTTCATTTTGTTTTTCATCATAACGCAGGGAAACAGGTGATCTTTTTCTCCATCATCACATCTTTGCAATTTGCTTCTTGTCAGCACATAACAGATTGCAAAGCTTGGAATTGAAAACTGATCAAATAAAATTGCAAAATCAATTCCTTACACATGTGTAATAGCAGAAATGTTGGAGTGCAAACATAGCATTTCCACCCACTGACCAGTCGCAAGCTTTATATCCTACTGAATATATTTTGATCAGGTAAACATTTGGTTTATTGACTTACACCTATCAAGCCAGAGCCAGCAAAAATAACAGTACAGTCCCAAACCATGATGAGTATTTTTGTCTACCTCATTGACTAAAATTTCTAATTGTTAGGGTTCACTCAGGGCAATGGGGAGTTGGACCTAAGTGCCAAAAGTCAACAGCAGGTGCGACGAGAGACGCTGCTCTATGGCGGCTTTAAATACCTGAACAAGCAGGTGCATCTCGTCCCAATACTGGCACGTTTTGCACACGGTCACTACCCCCTAGAGGCAGTCCGTGGTCCTGTGTGCTCCTTAATGCCTATGGGAAAAGGTACTGTATAGTAACAGCGGTGCATTGGACTGTGATTGGCCAGGCATCTACGAATTGGTTGTGACTTTTATTTACCTGTACTACTTCAAAATTTCTTTTACAGGTAATTGTTACAATATAACACTTACAGGAATTGCCTTATAAATAGACTTTATAAGTCTTATATATAAACCCAAGCCACCCAAAGGAGGCCGGTCCCATTTTGAGTCTTGGTCCTCCCAAGGTTTCTTCCTTATAACATTTAGGGATTTTCCTTTCCATTGTTACCCTATGATTGTTCAATATGGGATTTGCCACGGAAAATAAGCAAGTACTGGCAAGCTGCTTTGAGACAATGCTCCACTGCCTCATGCTCCGCGCTAACAAAATCAACTTGACTTGACTTGATCTGATCTGAATAAAAAAATTGTTGGGAATTTTGATCAACAACCTGCTTCACAGAACATAATGCAATCGTTAAACTCTGCATAACCGAGATAAAAGGAACAGCTCACACTTATTAAGTCTGCTTAAAAAGCGAATAAAGATACGAATAAAAGATGATCTCCTGTCAGTAAAAACTGATGACAAAGTTCTGGCCGTGTCAGAGCTAATGGATTAAATCTCAGAGCATGACACAGCCGCTGAGGCTCATCTAAAAGTCAGGGCGATGAACAAAGCAAACAAAAATGTGGTTACGGTAATGAAACGCAAACATTAGGTTTAAATAAAGAGCGGTTTCTTTTAAAGTACAAAATGTGTTTTTGGTGTAATGTGACTCGCTGTGTAGACTTGACTTTATTTCCCTTTTTACAAAATTCCCCTGGGCTCGGTGGGTGGCACTGCTGCCCCACAGCAAGAATGTCCCAGGTTCAGTCCCGGGGTGGAGCAACCTGGTTCCTTTCTGTGAGCGTCCTCCCCGTACTGCGGTTTGCTCCCACAGTCCCAAAGACACCTGTTAGGTTAAGTGGTGTCTCTAAAAGTGGCCCTTAGTGTGTGACTGTGAGTGTGTGCCCTACAATGGATTGGCACCCCCTCCAGGGTTGCACCCAGAGTTGCTGGGTGGGCACCGGCTGGCCCGCAACCCCTTGTGAATTAAGCAGAAGATAATAGATGGATGGGTGGATGGATGGATGGATGGATGGACATAACTCACCCAAGATTTGAGTTGAATCATCTTATGAGATCGCAGAATTCACACAGTCTAACCCTGGCTTATATATGAGTGTGATTAGGACTAAATGCCGTTCATAATTCAGTTATATATATATATATATATATATATAAATATATATATAGTTATAATTTGTTGGCAACGCTACTATTTATCATGAATTTAACTTGGCCATGTTATTCCTCAGAGTTAAAAATGTGAGCTACACACCTTGGATTGGCATTCTTGGTTTAGTTTGAACGTTTATTCTGAATCTGTGCTACTGGATCAGGATACACTTACTTCTTAAAGCAGATTAGCATCTGACTGAGGGATCCCAGAACTAAACACGCTCCTCCTTAAAAGATTGTACGTACTGTGACTATATCATGCTGCCAGTCTCATAATACAGGTGTTTAATTCATAGTACGCCACATTTTTTAAACCAGGTTTACTGTTAACAAGATACGTCCTAGGAACGATGAGGCCACTTCCTGTGTTCATACATACATGCCTGAAATGGTAAAACATATTTAAAAAACGCAGTCCTAGACAGCATTATAATCACAAGACTGACACAAGATCTGAGATTTTGGGCTGCTTCTTCTTGCCTCTTTATTGCGATCACTCAGGTTCCTTGATTGCTGAGGTGGTGGGTTGCCATGTCTCACGTGATTCCTCTTGACTCTTCTTTTTAGCTATGCTGCTATAGGTAGTGCTGCCGGAGTTTCATGTTGCACATGGCGTCAGTGATTGTTAATAGGCTTTGTTGTTATAACCAACCAAAGTAACTACATTTTCTCTTTTCTCTCCAAGCTGATGTTCCGGTACCAGTTTCAGCCCTCCAAAGGACTGAATTATTAACTTAAGTTCACTGTTAATCTAAAGATCATTATTTCAGCTAACATCTAATCCACTCAAACAGATCAGGCCCATTTTTGAGTCTTGGTTCCCCCAAGGTTTTCTTTCTTGCAACATTTAGGGATTTTTCCTTTCCACTGTTGTCCTAGGCCTTCTCAATTTGGAATTGGAATTTTAAGATAAAATAATATAATATTGTAAAGCTGCTTTTTGAAATGAATCTGACTTGACTCTGGACTTGACGCCTAAACATATCCCAGTGGAACCCCACAGCTCTCCCATTTCAGCCTTTAAAAACACATTAAAAAAAAAAAGTTTTCGATTGCTTGAAAGGTAAAAAAAAAAAAAAAAACGACAAGAGAAACGTTAAGCGCCCTTCTTTGGACAGTCGTCTCAGACTAAATGCGTTTTGAACCCATACTCGTAATGTTGTAGTTCTTGTCATGGTTGATAAATCAGCGCAGTTTGGCAACAATTTCGCCTTGTCAGAAGCTCCAAACAATTATGCTTTCTTTCTTCAAGAGAGTCACCTATAAGCGTTTTGTAATGAAATGTGTCATTTCAAACAACCAGCCTTGCACAACAGATCACAGGTACAAAAAATATATATATATATATTAATAGCATCGAAAGCGTTATTAGTGTCAAGAGTTGACAACACTACTAAAAATGTCATGTTAAATTTTCGCGTAGCAGGAGCGGATCACTTCTGTTCATTCCATCTGCGCTGTTTTGCTGCCGGAAAACTCAATTAGAATTTGTCACAAGGGATTCATTTTCAATATAAGGTATTAGTCTGCGCAAAGGTGCAGCTTGGCATATTTTTATTGAGTAAATCAACAGAGCATGAATATTCAGCTGTACTGGACCGTGGCTTCACGACCGTTTCCACAGCGCTGTACGGTGCAAATGATTAGCTGTCGTGTTTGATTCATATTCCATGTGGCAAGTGTGAGCGACAGTGCTGACTAGATAATTAACGGCGCTCGAGATCTCAGTGCTCAGGCTCAGGGCTCCATCGACATCAGAGTGTGGGTTCAACCAAAAAAAGAAACAGCGCTGCATCTGGCTGGTCTTTTTTATTTTACCGCAAGTCATACGCAGCAATTACGGAAAATCCCTGTGATATTAGACACTTCAAAGATAAGTACAAGTAATCTGTAGAGTAAGAAAATTGCACATTGGTTTATCCTGCACATACAACTACAGTGGTTTTTGAACATATGTGAACCCTTTAGATCCTACATCATTTATCCATTATCTTCTGCTTTATCCACACGGGGTCGCGGGTCTGCCGGTGCCCACCTGGCAACTCTGGGCGCGAGGGCAGGAACAACCCTAGATGTGACTGTGGTAGCCTAGCAGTTAAAGTACTGGACCCCAGAAAGGTCCAGGGTTCAAATCCCACCTGCTAAATGCCGTAAATGTAAACGGGGCGCCAATCCATCGTAAAACAGGAACGCACACAGTCACGCACTAAGGGACACTTTTTAGAGACACCAATGAACCTAATAGCATGTCTTTGGACTGTGAGAGGAAACCGGAGTACCTGGAGTAAACCCACGCAGACACAGGGAGGACATGCAGACTCCACACAGAAAGGACCCAGGCCGTTCCACCCTGGGATTGAACCTGGGACCTTCTTGCTGTGAGGCAGCGGTGCTACCCACAGGTCTTTATCAGGTTCTGATAAAGACCTATGCTGCAATTTCGTTGCCATGGTCACAGAAGCGAAGTTTATGATGGATGTAAGCAATTTTGCATTTGTTTTAGACATAAGCAATTGGAATACAACACTATAAAAGGCTGGGAACAAAACTTGTGTTACATTGTGAATCATCAGTGTCTGATCACAAATGGATGAATTCCCACAGTCACGGTCAAGTTTAAGCTGTCAGAGCTGTAAAGAGGGACAGCTCCACCTTAATACCTCCTAGGTAGGTAATGTAGGTCAAATGTGGAGGTGTCTAAATACTTTTGCCCATATAGTGTATATTCATTTATAATCAGGACTACAGGTGGTTTAATTTTCAGCAATAACTCAATTCAAGGTAATTTAAACATTATTGTTGAACATGTGTTGATTATAAAGCCAGCACTTGTTAAATTAAGTTACTTGACTCTCTGCTTTAGGACTTTTAGTCGTTAATGAGGAGAATCAATTCCTGTGCTCGGGATCGACTTTTAACTTGGACTGTCTGTAATGAAGGATCAATTCTGTTTGGAAAAGGCTTTCAGTTTGGCTCTTAGGAGGACTGAATCAGGGGACAGAGACTCGATGGCTTTCAAAATACCTACACACAAATCCTCTGATGAGAAAATAAGCTTTACTTGATAAAAAGAAGTAAAAAGAAGATACAGAACCGTGGCAGGAACTTAAATGTGATAGATTTCTGTGAATTGAGGTCTAAATGCTTACAGTGGATGATCTGGGAAAAAAGGTGCTTACACTTTTGCACATGCTAAATTTCACATTAAAGCTATAAAATACAGTCGATTCCGGTTAATTGGACCACTGGTTAATGGGACCAGCCGCTTATTCGGACCAAATCCTAAAGTACCGAATCAAATCCTATTATATACATGTAATGTTA
>JAUZST010096554.1:0-18893 GCA_034779995.1 Parotocinclus haroldoi
AGGAGACAGGCCAGTACACCAGGAGACGTGGAGGAGGTCGTAGGAGGGCAACAACCCAGCAGCAGGACCGCTACCTCTGCCTTTGTGCAAGGAGGACTGCCAGAGCCCTGCAAAATGATCTCCAGTAGGCCACAAATGTGCAAGTGTCGCCATGGAGAGCGATCTGCTGCCTGCAACATCCTCCAGCATGACCAGTTTAGCAGTGGGTCAGTAATGGTGTGGGGTTGGATTTCTTTGGAGAGTCGCACAGTCCTCCATGTGCTCGCCAGGGGTAGTCTGACTGCCATTAGGTACCGAGATGAGACTCTCTCCATAGACCCTTGTGAGACCATACGCTGGTGCAGTTGACCCTAGGTTCCTCCTAATGCAGGACAATGCTAGAACTCGTGTGGCTGGAGTCTGTCAGCAGTTCCTGCAATATGAAGGCATTGAAGCTATGGACTGGCCCAACCGTTCCCCAGACCTGAATCCGATTGAGCACATCTGGGACATCATATCTCGCTCCATCCATCAACGTCACGTTGCAACACACTGTCCGGGAGTTGGCGGATGCTTTAGTCCAGGTCTGGGAGGAGATCCCTCAGGAGACCATCTCATCAGGAACATGCCCAGGTGTTGTAGGTAGGTCTTACAGGCACATGGAGGCCACACTCAATACTAAGCCTCATTTTGACTTGTTTTTAGGACATTATATCAAAGTTAGATCAGTCTGCAGTGTGTTTTTCCACTTTGTGTGTGACTCCAAATCCAGGTCTCCATTGGTTAATACATTTGATTTCATAGATGATTGTTGTGTGATTTTGTTGTCAGCACATTCAACTTTGTACAGAACAAAGTATTCAATGAGAATATTTCATTCATTCAAATCTAGGATGTGTTATTTGAGTGTTCCCTTTACTTTTTTGAGCAGTGTAAATATGGCTCCTAGTCTGTAACTGCATTCATGGTTGATAACCTGAATATTTGTAAAATTATTTTTAGGACAACGAGACATTTGATTGCAGAAAATGAATTACTCACAACTTATCATTCATTCATTAATTCATTTTCTTATGTGCTTAAATCTAGTTAGGAAAAGGACACAGCAAAATCTCTGTGACACATTAAGAGAAGGGAAATTAAAGAAAGCAAATGCGGACAGGATTTTGAGGGTGTTCAAAGAATGGAGATGTTGTGATTAACAATTTTCTTATGACTGACTTTGCCTTGTCCAGCTTTTGTGCCCCTTTTTGGGTTTATTCCCACAAAGCATCTGAAAAACATTATAGGTTAGGGTTGAGATGTTGTGCAAAAAGAAGTAATCACCGTGTTGCTCATAAGTGCTTGTGGCTCAGCTCAATAATTGTGTGAGGGTCAGCCCAGGAAATGTAAGATTTTAACAAATTTAGTTCAAACAATAACACACCTTATGGTAGGAATTGTGATCCTTGATGTAGTGTGCATGTAATATACTTTATACACTAGACCAAATTAAAAACTGTGATAACTGTCTTTTTATAGTGTTGCAACAACACTGTTTTTGTTTAAAAACATAAAATAATACCACCCACTATACAATAGTAGTAATGCATTAGCATAGGCATTCTGTCAATTTGTTCTAATTGTAAAACCAATATTTAATTTGCCTTACACAACATATTTAAATGTTACACATAAAACTGGACTATATTAAACCTTCCACAATTTGTCATAGTGTTGTGAATTGAGTATAAAAGCAATACGTTTGAATGAATTCTAGTGTACATGCAGCTTATTCTTGATATTGAGGATTGAAGATGTAGAATGTGGAAAACACAGCAGAAAGACTGTTCAAGAGAGTTGGTTGTATGCCCTCACAGTTGATATGTCCCTCGACACTGATCATCCAACGTTCATGGCTGGTTGTTTTCTCAAATGAAACAAAAAAACAGCTGTTGTCTATTCTTATCCAGAATTAACCACTGGCAGCAAAGATATTTTAAGCATTTTTGCAATTTTTTTCTCAGGTAATATAAATTCTTTATGAACATACCAAGCTGCAGCAATCAAGAAGTTGATGGTAGGGTGAGCATGCCCTCCAAGTCAGATGCAGTGGCAAACGACTACACCACAGGTGAATATTACATTAAATTGTTTAGGCAGAAGATCAACACTGTGCTTGTGCATCATGAGCATACAAATGCATTCATATATAGATGCATATACATATACATACAAAAAAACGAGCTAGTCCCTCGATGTCCTCTGCAAAGTGAGCCATCACAAGCTGAATAACATGGAGGGACAAATCTATATTATGTTTAGCGAGAACTGCTTGAACTTTGTCATTGGTCGGTTTGCTCTTAAAAAATTCCACAATCGTTTTTCCACACTCTTCCATACCAATCTTTAGTGCAGGTAGCACGTTGATATCAGTCAGAAGCTCAAAATGAGCATAGAGGTCTTTTTGGGTGATGATTTAAGGCGACGTGTCTCTGATTTCTGCAATAGCTGGTGCTGGCAATGCATTTATGTGGAGGCCCTGGAGGCAGAAAGTGGTTTTTATAAGCTGCTTTTCTTCTGCTCCCTCCACACCTTTTACACCTTTCTTACTATAAATGTCCTTCAACCTTTGTCGTTTTACCTCCACTTTGTTATCGGTCTCCACTGCAGGGAGGCCAGGCTGGAATCTGGTAAACCAATATGTGTCAGTTGGAGCTCTTTTAACGCCAAGGCTTGATGTATGAAATTTCCTAAAGCTGCTGGTGCGACTGAGGTTTTCAGTTTGGGCTTTAAGTTGAATTAAAAGTGAAGTATAGTCACCACCTAATAATTGTCCATTTTCCAGTTGATCTGCAAAACTGTTGGGGTACTGGTATATAATCCTCGTGGAGTACAGCATGGCAGTGAGGACAAAGAATTGCTTTCTGTGGAGGCTGTAGGCTCAATCATACAGATACATAAGATATAATTAGGGAGCAAAATTACACTGACATACATGACAGATTTAAATATACACAAACATATAGTCAATGTATAATTGACTAATGAACAATTACTTTTATTCATCATTATCTCTTTTATGATACACACATTTTTGATACCCCTCAAAAGTTCTGAACCCATGCAACAAATTAAGTATATTGAGTATTTACAACATATTATCCTTTCTGGCAATCAGTGTTACACTTGGTGTTTTCATCTAACAAGTTCACCAATTGCCTAATTAACTAATTTTTAAATGCATCCAGTAGTTGCCTTAAATATTTAAGGTCATCTATTGATTCCAATCCAGAAGTGTCTCGGGCTTATCAACTTCTCAACAATGTTATCATCAATAGTTGGCAGAGCCCTCAGGATAATCCCCTTCAACTCAACTCAAAGGTGGTCATAGTTCCTGTGGTGAGAGGAAGGAATGATGAAGCACTACAGTTGTCATACCATGCTGTGTGTATTCAGGTAAAGGGTAATAATCAAGTAGACTGTCCAGTTTAACACAAAAATAGTATCTCTGAATATGTGTTAAACAGTAAATACCAATCTTATGGATATACAGTGCCTTATGTTTTTCAGTGATAAAATATACTGTTGAATTATTGTGGACAACCATCTTTCCCATCTCAAGACCCTCTGTGCCCCCACTAATAATAACAAACATGTTCCCTCTGCATTTTTTGCCTTTCACACTTGCTTCATGTAATCAAACTGATTGCAGGCTGAACGTCATACCTTGACACAGATTCCCTGATAGCATCATTGTAGTAATCTTGAAAAAAAAACTCTGTGGCCCTGTCAGCTGCAATAGCAGGTGAAAAAAGTTAATGTAAAGAGTTGAGCACACGTTTTTATAATTATGCAATTGTGTGCTTGGGTTTCAGTCGATGATAAGGAAAAGTAAGAAAGGGCAAATACCCTGTCTTGCCTGTGGAAATGGCTGCACAAACAAGTGCAACAAGTTCTCTCAGAAGTAAAACTAGTTGCCACACTTGATTTATCAGGCAATTCAATTTTATCACCAATTAGTACTAGTAACAATCTCAGAAAACACCAGTTTTGTAAAGCATGTCCACTGAGCTTATTATTCCCTTGATTCACCTCACATGGTCTGTCACTTGCATCATTACCTAGATATTTAAACTGGGTTATCATTTGCTTCAACTCAAGGGAAGTAAACTGTTTGTCAACAGTGACAAGATGCTGAATATATAATGGAAGATCAGTAAAAACAACACCTTCAAACTAATCATTTTAGTTATGACATACATAAAAGAACGACAGCTCATTGAACATAGAATCATATTTGATGCCACTATGGACTGAACCTCCTCCAAGGTTCTCAAAATGCTCTTTATATCACTGTGGGGTGTGAGAAGTAGCTCTGATAGGAGCAGTATGAAATGTAACTTTGTAAATTTCACAGTATATGCAGAAGGATGTGCTTCCACTGAAACTTTCGAGAAAACCTCCAATATTGTGTAACCCCAGGTTGTCACCATAGCAAGCAAGATTCCTTTGCAGGCTTGTCCATCTGGTAAATCAGTGCTATTGTTTTCAAGGTCTTTAAGGTCATTCACCAAACACCTCAAGACCAGTTCTTGATCAAAAAACTTGAAATATTGCTCTTGACAAGTTGCATCTGATCAGTGCTTGGCCTGTTGCGTGACAACATATCTGCAAGTGTCAGAGTTATGGCAATAATTTTATGCTTTTTCCTTCCAAACCCCAGAGGGTTTACAACTTCGAAAGCATCCTGATAAATGATTAAACCTTATGATGACTTACCTACTCTAGTGAATTTCTCAGTAATGTTTTGCCATCTCACACATCTTGCAATACCTCCTTAAACTGGCTATATTCATGAACTTTATGATAATGTTCCCTTACAGATGTGCACTGAAAGAGAGCCTCAATTGTTCGTTTTACTGGGAATGGAATTGGCCTCACATAATTTAAGCTATTCTTGAACACTATGTCTTTCTTCACTGATCCGTTTTCAGTGTGTGACTATTGTATGCCCCAAAGAGATGTACTGCTTTCATTAATCATTAATCACAGTGTTAATCTTTACATGTCCTCTTCAATATTTTCTGGACTGATGTCAAATTCCAAAGACATGCAGCAGTTAATCCCTTTTTGATATTTTTTTTAAGATGAGGCACTAAAAATGGCAACACAGCAAGTTAGGTTTGCATTAGTGCTCAATCTAGGCTCCGTCATTCATTCTTTATGGTGTCAGTAAATATGTGATTTAAAAGCTGCTACTTTTGTGAAAGTTCTACTGCAGTCTACCCTGTAGCACTGAAATACTACATTAGGGACACTGCTGTGTCTCATATGTTGTATATAAGCCACTATGGTGTTAGATTGATGGCCACAGAACTGACAAGGCAACATGTTTGCAAACAAAATCGAAGTAAGCTACTAACTGTTAATGTTATTTTGCCCAGAATTGCAGAATGAAGCTGGCAGTAGTTGGTTTTTGTGTATTATTTTTTTGTACAAATTTGATAAATGCTCAAAACACACCTGATTTGAAAAACATGAAAAAATCAAATGGACAAATTTGCACAAAAATATCAGAAATTATCGAGAGCACAAACTGAAAGAAAGTAAATGTGTTACGATTGGGTATCCCAAGGATCTCACAAGACCATTCCTGGTCTCGCGAAATCCCAAGGACCCCTACAGGGTTTAAGTCGGAGCCCATAATGCAGTATCCACAGAGAGACAACGGAAAAGGAAAACAAAGGAACATTTATTAAACGCAAAAGTCAGGCATAACTAAAATAGATAAAAGTCCTACACGAAAGTCCGGAAAAGGCTAATGAGCCAAGAGTCCAGAGTTCTGTGTTGGGTGCCGCGGGTCCCAAAGATGGCCAAGGTTCTGGAGGTCCACGCACAGCTTGGGTGTCATGGGAACACAGAACGGCTGGGTGCCAAGGGTCCGTAGAAGGGCTGGGACATCGAGGGTCCACAAGGTGGCGAAGGGGCAGTGGGGCCATACTAAGGGAAATGAACAAAGAACGGAAAACAACCTGAACGAAAAGAACATAAAAGGACAAAAAGGGGGAATAAAAAGGGATGGCTTTCTGAAGCCGGGAATCCAAGGACGATATTTAATGGTTGAGGAGCCAGGGACTGACCTTTAAGGGCGAGGATCCAGACACGGCCTTAGACGGCTCCGGGGGTGGCCTTTGTAGGCATCCAAGAACGGCATCTAGCGGCCACGGATCCAAATGGTTCTGTAAAACTTGAGTCTGGTGGCACAAATGTTGGTGACAGTGGATGCGGTGTCAGTGGACAGGCTCGTCAGGCTGAGATGTATGCGCAAGCAGGTTATCCAAGTACATAATGCAGCCTTTCTTGTGAATATCCATCAAAATTGTATTGTTGTTGTATTGTTCACTTGAATGGGACAGGCTTATTACAAAGTTAAATAGTTACTTTGCTATGACTTGCCAGAATCTATCAATTGAAAATGCTGTCTTTTCACAATTGTCATCAGCACGCCTGACTCACCAGTAACCACTTTGGAGCTCCAGCAAGCTAAACCGTAGCTTCATTACAACTTGGTCCAGCATGTCATCAGCATTTGATAATGGATAGGTTAATAATGAAAGTTCAGTCTAGTAACACTTTTAAAACACTTTTAAAAACACTTTAATAATCCACACACACTATTTCCATTTTTTTCTTGATCATCATGACTGGTGTCATCCATGGGTTGCTGGGTGGTTGAGTGATGACAACCCCATCTCTTTTATCCATTCTTTGCTGAACAGTGTGACCCAGGGCATCACTGAGCCAGTGTTGTAATAGAATTAAAAACAGAAAAAGTGCAAATTTTGTGAAAAGTTTAGGTGGAAGTTAGCTGATAACACAAATATTTGTTTGCTGATTTGAATGCAACAGAAGTGGTAATGCGAACATTTACATAAAGTGACAACCCAAACGACATAACCAAACATGGTATTTGCCACTTAGGAATTAGATTACTTCTGTTTCTGTTTAACAGTTTGTTAAGGGTTTCATGCTGGGACTTTCAGCTCGGCACACAGTGCTTTTATTAAGAACATTATTTATCTGGACATTATATAATTAAACCTAAAGTTTGTGTATGGAAAATTAAAAATGGATTAATCGGTGGCTTATCAATGTCAGACTAGCTGGTTCTCTCATTCGTTCACACAGCAGTGTTCATGAAGCTTTTAACATGGTGATGTTTGAAATGTAAAACAATCTTAGTTTTCTTAGTTTTTATATGAGATGATATAAACCCGCAAATTGTGGATTTCTAAACATAGATTTCACTCACTCACTCAATCAATCTATAAACGCAGGGGTTGGACCCTTTCTTACCTTCAGAACTGCTATGTAATGAAATTTTTGTATGACCTCTGATGCCTAGCCTCAACAAGGTCTATTTACTTGAAGAGTTGCCTTTCACTGGATATGTTATCTTTTTTGGACAATACAAAGTAAACCCTAGCGATGGCTGTGTTTGAAAAATCCCAGTAGATCAGCATTTTCTGAAATACTCCACTTAGCTCCAACAACCATGTCTTAATCAAAGTCACTGAAGTCACCTTTCTTTCACATTCTGATACTTGGTTTGCAACTTGATCATGCCTACATACCTAAATGCATTGAATTTGTGTCATGTGATTGGCTGATTAAATATTTACATTGTTTAGCTGGTGTATGTTATAAAGTGGCTGCAGAGTATATACTTGCTCCAATTCACATAGACACACACACACACACACACACACACACACACACACACACACACACACACACACACACACTAAGATAATAACCGTAACCTCAGTAACCTAAAGCAAACTCTTTTGTTTTAGCTGATATAACCGCAAGTTTGCCACACACACTGCTCCCGCGACCACTTTCAGCCAATCACACGATCACCTTCACCTGCCTACTGATCACACACACACCATCATTAGTTTTCTCCCTAGGAGAAGAACATCACTTCCACAGTTGCACTGCTAAGCTACTTAGCTCACTGACTTTGTCTATGCCTCATCCTTGGTAGTGTTGTCAGTCCTGTTTGACCCTGGACTGTCTTTCCTGTTATTTTGCCTGCTGATTTACTGTGTTAGTCCGCTATCCTTTAAACTCCGTGTTACAGTTAGCTTAGCCACAAGATGGACTCAGCAGCATCGCAAGCTCTTTCTCTTTCCCCTGTGGTGATTCCTGAACCCATGGAGGTTGGTACGACCCATCTGCATCTGCGCTGTATCACGCTGGGTTTATGCTTGTACTGCGGCTCTAACCAGCTGTGCATGCATAAACCCAGAATGACTACGCTTCCTCTTGCCCCATCTTTCGTTCTACCTGTGGTTCTACACTTGCCTGATGAACAGCTCTCCCTTTCAGTGCTGATCAACTTCATCACGCAACACCTGGTGACGACCTGAAAGATCCCCTGTTCTCATTTCTCCACCCAGCATCAAGTCACTAATTTTTAGTGTAACTTCATTCGAGACTTCAGTCAGACTACTGCCCCTCTCACTACACTCATCTTAGGCAAGCCATGGGCCTTGCACTGGTCTTCAGAGGCTCAACGGGCTTTCGATACTCTCAAGAAGGAATTTTCCTGCGCACCAGTCCTGGGACACCAAACCGCCCCTTCATATTGGAGATGGATGCCTCCTCGGTAGTTATAGGAGCCATCCTGACCCAGCACCTTGGTTAACCTCCTAAGCTTCACTCAGTGGACTTATTTTCCTGCAAACTCACCCCAGCCAAGCGGAACAATGTTGTGGTAACAAAGAACTCTTTGCGATCAAGCTCGCTCTGGAGGAGTGGCAACATTGACCAGAGGGAGCCCAACATCAGGTGACCATGCTCACAGAAATTGGAGCACCTCAACCCCCGTCAGGCTCTCTCTCTCTTTTTTTTTTTTTTACCTGTTTTCGACCTCCCCACCTCTTATCGTCCAGCAGCCAAGAACTCTAAGGCGGATGCCCTCTCACGATGTCTCGATGTCTTCAGATACTCATGGAACCCAACCTCCCAGCCACATGCTGAAATCACCCAGAATTTCCTCTGCCACACTTCCACGGGTCTCACCAGTGAGTTCTGTTTTTTTTTTTCTGGGAACCTGCAGCTGGGGGGATAGTCTGGCTCTCCACCACCCATAACCTTCGCCTACAGGGGAGTAGTAAATTGCAGCCCAAATCCATTGGCCCTTTTAAAATTCTTAAAAAACTGAATGCTGTAACCTACTGTCTTTCCCTTCCTTCTCACATGCGTACTCATCCTGTTTTTCAGGCCATGGGTCTTCTTCTCAGGCCATGGGTTATTGGTCCTTTGGTAGATACCCCCACCATGGATCTGCCTCCTGTGGAAGTTGACGGTGCCCCCACCTACACAGTCCACAGCATCTTGGACTCCCAGAGGTGTGGCCCACGATTCCAATACTTAACCGAGTGAGAGGGTTACGGTCCAGAGGAACGTTGCTGGGTGAAGTCCAAGGACATTCTGGATCCTCTCCGCATCCAGGACTTCCATGCCACACCCGGACCTTTCAGCGCCACGCCTTAATGGCCGCCCTCGCAAGTCTGCCTCCATGCACCGACCCGCTATTGTCCCACTGTTACACACATGCTCGCACAACCACACCCGGCCAATCACACGATCACCTTCTCCTGCCTACTGATCACACACACCTGTCTCTCATTAGTTTTCTATCTTCTTAAGCACTTCACTTCCACAGTTGCACTGCAAGCTCTCATTACCTCATTGCTCCACACTCTGATTATTGCTGTCTTACCATTTCGTTTTGCGCTGACCGAATTTGTCTCTTCCTCATCCTTGATAGTGTTGTCGCTCCAGCCAAGTTCTGCCATTAAAGCCTGCAGCGCTGCATGTGTGTCCACTATCCTTTGAGCTCCACGTTACAAAGTTAAAGGGATTACTTTGGGATAACTATATCAAGCCCTACAATATGGAATTAACATATTCCACTTGAAGATTTATTTATTATTAAAAAATAAGCCTTATGTTAACAATTTCCAGAAGTTTAACTGACATCACACAGTGCAAATTTGTATTGTGGTCAGAGGTCAAATTAGTATTCCAGACCTTTTCTGTAAGAAATGCAGTCTGTGTGCAACAGACTGACAAAAAGGACGACCCAGAAAAAAGAGACAAAAAGGACGACCCAGACAGCTGCAAGTCCAACAGCCAGGGTCTGTGATGGTATGGTGTTGTGTGAGTTCCCTTTACAAACTTCATTTTCAGTTGGCAGCATTAATGCAGAAAACTACATTGAGATTTTAGAGCAACAAAAATTCTTTTAAAATTACATATTACCCAGGGACATTTATCAACATGACAATGCAAAACAAGTAAAATAAGAAAAAGTTTGGACTGAAATATAGAAATCCCTTCTAGTCAGTCTTTGAGGAACATTGTTTTTAAACATTTTCATAATTGTACCTCATGACTAGCAATAAATTGCTCTGTCCCAATTTGTAATGTGTTGCAGTTCTGAGATGCAGAAATGGATGTTTATTAACAAGGTAAAGTTGATAAAATGATCATGCAAAACATTAAATATTCTGATGGGTTGATACTGTGTGCAATGATATAAAAGTCAAAGTACATGTACAGAGCACTGTGTTTTTTCATATTTGCATTTTCCATACTGTCCCAACTTATTTCCCTGGACTTGCAGATCATTTTAATACTGTTATTATTAATTACATACACGCTGTATGTAGATAGATAGATAGATGGATGGATGGACGGATGGACAGACGGACGGAAGGAATGATACTTCTTGGATCTCAGAAGAAATTTAGCAGCCAGTAGCAGTATTCACAGTACAGTACAGTAATACAATCAATACAAATATTATCAATACTTCGGTCCTGAGGTCCCAGTGGTCATGGCGGCCACTCCTGAGCTCGTGCCCACCCTGTTACCTGAGGTTACATTTACATATACAGCATTTAGCAGACACCCTTATCCAGAGCGACTTACATTTCATGCAGTCTTACAATTCAAGCCATTGTGGGTTAAGGGTCTTGCTCAAGGACCCAACTGTGGCACAGGTGGGATTTGAACCCTACACCTTCTGGTCCAGAGTCCAGTGCCTGAACCGCTAGGCTACCACAGGCCCACTACCACAGGTTATGGACACTCCTAGACCGCATGCTGTATCAGATGGATCCGAAGTTGTGGTAGCTCTTGTGACTGGGTATGCTCCCATGCCCAGGACTGGTTCTAATGCAGATCTGAGGGCTGCAAGATTTTTACCTGAGGCAACAGTTGCCCTTGAGACCAACCCGCTCCCGTATTGAAGGCAGGGCCTTCTCTCTGTTATTATTTCTGTTATAGTACCGAACCCTGATCTGACGCCAGTGCTGGTTGGCGTGGCCGTTCCAGTTCTCAAGACCATGGTCACTCCAGCTCAGGATATGCTGGCTGCCCCAGTTTCGGTCACCAATGGCAGAGCTCGCTCCTGTTCTCGGGGCCCTGGAAAATCCAGTACCGGTTGCCATGGCTGCCCCCTCTTGTGACGCGAGGATCCCTCCAGTTCCAGTTGCTGTGGCCATTCTTGTTCCAGGGGATGTGCCTGCTGCAGGTCCTGCGGTCTTTGCCGATCTCGTGCATGTCGCCTTCCCATCTCCTGTTTCAGATGCTGCACATGCGCCAGTTCCTGCTGTTCCTTCAGCCCGGTGGCTTGCAAGGACAACCTTGGGGCCCGGCTTCTCAGATCCCCTTTCTTACACCAGCCATGCCACACATACTGTTTACCCCCCGACCCTTAGGACGCTTTCTCCACAGTCAGACAGACCCACGTGCATGGGCCACGTAGGGCCACCAGGGACTTTACGGGTGAACATAAATAATGGACTTTTCATGCCCCGTGCACCTGTTTTCCCTTTTCCCGTGCTCCCTCATGTTCTTCCTCTTGTGACACTGCTTTTGTTGTCACTTGCCTGCACTCCCCCTCTGTTCTGGTCCCCTGCTCTGTTTTGCACATTTTTTTCTCCCCCTTTTATTGTGTAATTTGCTTCTTCTCCTCTCTTCCTTTCCTGCTCTCTCCCTAGGTGCTTCCCCTCCTATACAGCAGGTGGAACTGTTTTCACTCACTGCTTTCCATTATACATAGCCCTCTTCGTCCTTCTCATGGGCTGCGTCCGAAATAGCATACTTTGACAGTATGCACTAGATTCGATTTGGTACGCACTGTTCAACCGGTAAAACAGTACGCTCTTTAAGTACGCGAGTATGGAGTATATGCAGAACCTCAGACGCACTACGCCCACCATCTTACTAATGTCATGTGACGCATGATGTCACACCATCAACAAAAAAATCGCCTCTATTCATTTCATTAAAAGCCCAATTCGCCAACATTTATAATTATTTGAAAATATTGTTCAATTTAAACATATTTTTTATATTTCATTTGAAATATTTACGCCATTTTACTTAATCAGCATCGAACGCCTTCGCTGATCCAGTTGAATCATGAGATAGGATAGTGTTCTTTTGCTGATTTTTACTTAAAAATGGCTGCCAATCGAGTACGCCATCCGGGGACTTTTCGCGTACTGTTTCAAGCATACTTTGTATTCGGACACACTACATGCTCTCGCCTACTGCTTTTGCGTACTGTATAGTATGGAATTATGCTTTGGTCTGTGTCTGCCTGTATCTGGAGCTTCTCTTGGTTTGTCTTTGTGTCTCTGCCTTTCTCCCCCAACAACTGTTTCTATGTTTGTTGTTATCTTGTCTTGTGAGCTTGTTAGCCTCTGTCTGTGTTCTTTGTGTTAGCCATGCTTGTTAGTCTCTGTTAACCCAGTCTGTTAGCCCCTGTCTGTGTTCACTTATGTCTACTCGCCTTTTGTTCCTGCAGTTGTGTATGTGCCTTCCTTTTATAGATTTGTATTAGCATTTATTGCGTTATTGTCTGTTTATTATAGGTTATGTCTTTAGTTATTTTTTTTGTGTCAGAGCCTGTTTGGTTCTTTATAATCTTACTGTGGTTGTCCTGCCCTGTGACTTGTTTTTCTATCTCTCACCCTGTAAATAAAATATCTGCACTTGCATTTACGCCTGCTTTTTTGTCTCCTTCCTCTCCCGTTCATGACAGCTGGGAAGAGTAGTAGCCTGATGGCACTCGGGACAAAGGATCTCCTGAGTCGATCTGTAGAGCAGCAACCTGCCACTTACTTCTGTTGTCCATGATGATGGTGTGCAGTGTGACCATCATCATTCATAATGGACAGCAGTGCTTCCTCCCCAGCACATCACAGCACAAAAGAGACAGCTGGAACCACAGTCTGATATGATATGTGCAGGAGCTTCCTACCGATGTTAAAGGACCCCAATCTCCTCAGAGAGTAGAGCTGGCTCTGCCCCTTCCTGTACAGGATGTCTGAGTTGACTGACCAGTCCAAACTATCATCCAGGTACAGTCCCAGATACTTAATACTTAACCCTCTCAACTTCCTCACTCTCAATAGACACTGGCTGTGAGATTGGCCTGGCCTTGCAAAAGTCTAGCACCATCTCTTTGGTCTTGGTAGTATTCAGGAGAAGGTTGTCCTCCACAAGGTTCCTGCACTCTGCCTCCTGCCCTCCCCTTACACAAGCCACGATAGCAGTATCATCTGAGAACATCTGCATGTGGCGTGCCTTTGAGGTGTGCAGTGTGAAAAGGAAGGGGGAAAGTACAGTCCCAGTACAGTACAGTGTGGTGCTCCTGTGCTGCTGACCACAGTTTCAGACATGCAGTCCTTCAGCCTGACATACTAAGGTCTGCCTGTGAGGTAGTCAGTAATCGACTTGTATCCTTGTCAGGTTGTCTTTCAGGTGGAGGGGCTGAATGGTGTTGAAGGGATTGGAAAAAATAAAAAAAACATGACACAGTGCTGCCCCCCTTATCCAGATGGGATTGGGCTTGATGTATGTATGTGAGTGGGTGGCACAGTGATGCAAGACATTAGACATTTCACTGGCTTCTCATCTGCTTGGTCCTTGACCACCTCCGTCTTCTGGTGAGTTTATACATGGACTCTTCACATACGTGGGGATTCTTCAGTTTGCCTACCAGCCTGGTGTTGGGGTGGATGATGCTGTCATCTATCTTCTACACAGAGCTCTTTCTCACCTGGAGAAACCCGGGAGCACTGTGAGAATCACCTTCTTTGATTTCTCCAGTGTTTTTAACACCATACAACCAGGGCTTCTGAAGACAAGCTGGAACATAGTGGACAGTCACCTGTCTAACTGGATTCTGGATTACCTCACCAACCGACCACAGTATGTGAGGACAAGGGACTGTGTGTCTGATAAGGTGGTCAGCAGCACAGAGGCACCTCAAGGAACAGTTCTGGCACCATTCCTTTTCACCCTGTATACTTCTGACTTCATGTACAGCTCACGGAACTGTCACCTCCAGAAGTTCTCTGATGACTCGGCGATCGTCGGCCTCATAACTAATGAGGCGGACCGTGAGTACAGAGAACTGATTCAGGACTTTGTGGACTGATGTCTGCAGAACCACCTCCAGATAAATGTGGGGAAGACCAAAGAACTGGTGGTGGATTTCCACAGTTGCAGGCATCCCCCACCATCAATGAACATCCAGGGTATGGACATCAAGAGAGTGGACTCTCTACCTGGGTGTTGAGGGTGTTGAGTACCTGGGTGTTCACCTTAACAACAAGCTAGACCGGTCAGTTAACACCACTGCACTTTACAGAATAGGCCAGAGCAGACTCTACCTACTGAGGAGACTAGGTAGAGTGCAGGGAAAACTCCTGAGGACCTTCTTTGACACATTGATGGCATCTGCCATCTTATACGGAGTGGTCTGTTGGGGTGGCGGCATCTCAACGGCAGACAAGAAGACACTAGACAAACTCATAAAGAGCTCTGTCCTGGGAAACCCGTTAGACCCAGTGCAGGTGGATGATGATAGCCAAGCTCTAGCAGCACTGGGCAGCTCCTTCAATGACAGGATGCTCACCCCAAGTGTGTGAAGAAGCGGTATCGCAGGTCCTTCCTTCCTGCTGCTGTTAGACTCTACAACCTGCACTGCTCCCAGCAGATCACATATGCATATACACAACGGACTATACACACACACACACACTTAAACACAACACACTTACAGAACATAGAATTTACATAGTGCAATATTTTATTACATTACCCTTGTACAATTGTAAATACAATCTTAAGAGTTCTTGATTTTTATTATTCATTTGTATATACTGTACAGTTTATTTGTTTATATTTATTTTTATATTTTATTTATATTTATCGATAGTGCCTTGCTATGCCTTGCTGCTGTAACACAGTGAATTACCCCAGTGTGGGACTAATATAGGATTATCTTATCTAATCTTATAGTAGACTTGGTTGCAGAGGTGTGTACTCAAATCACATGAATTGGACCCGAATCTGATAAATTTAGACTTGACTCTACAAAATAAAAAGACTTACAAATCAACTTTGACTTTATTGTCAATGACTTGGAGCTGAAATTGGACTTGGGCGTAAATATTTGAAAGGCTCAAGTGCCTGCACAAGCCCATTATTAACATAAGAGTTTGTTTTTAAGTGTTGTATTATTATATAGTTATTATAATTTTAAATCACTTACGCAAGCTGTTAGTATTCATATTCGTGTTATGTTAGGTAGCTTCACTGAAATTCTGGAGGGACAGGGTGGATATAATTATTGGAAACATAAATATATGCTGTTGAATAATAAAAGTAATCTTCATTGAATGGACTGATTGACTGCTAGTTGTAGTCCAGAGAACTCATTTTTACGTTTTCTAAAAATGTATCCAACTTTCATTTATGCCTCACAGTGATTTAGAACACTGCTTTATAAATGCTTGGAATTGTGCAAGTTTTGGCTGACCTTTAATAAGATTCAAATATGCAAAGGTTAATTATCAGATACTTTGCTTCTTGACACTCCCAAGTCCTAAACTTCCCAATAGTGTTGCTTTAGTGTATTCATGTTTTTATAGGTTACTACAATAAGTAAATATTTTGACAAATAATTGGTTTTATTTAGGTTTATTAATTTAAGTATTTGTCTTCCTTTAAAGTTGTGAATTAAAAGTATATTCTTGTAAAGCTGTGACCAGCACCACATATTTAAGGACTACAGTGCATATTCATACTGAAACCATGTTCATGATGCTTTTCAGTTAAGATTCTGTTAGATCACTCACTCACAACTATAGTCTGAAGGAGAGTGCTTTTTATTTTGATACAAAAGCTTTACAAACGCACCTCTGACTGTCCCTGCCATTGTGCCCAGCTCTGTTCTCTGTGTTTGCCTAATGACACCTTTATTTCCATAAGCACGTAATTTCTTTTTTAAGAAGATTTTATTAATTTGTCTTTTATTTATGGGCTCTTCGATTACTTTGCTTTTCGGTTAACTGAAAATGATTGAACTGTTTTTTAAATTTCTTACAAACACTCACACTATGTTTTCTAGCTGACCAAACCAATGTAAGCCATAAATAAGGGTGGGGTGGGAGGGGGTTTACAAGGATTCCTGTATATAATCAGCATCGATTCTTTACATATACACTAATATGTTCTAATACATATAACAAGTATTATTTAACATAATATAGTTATGTTCACAATTATTATATTTCCCCTATCCCTCTGGGACTTCAGCTTAGCTCCCTAACAGTGATCTAGTGCCATTTACAAATACAAACAGCTAAATTATGTGATTTTGGATTATTCTAACATTTTCATACATTATTATGTTAAAAACCAGGCTTGTGGATGTTCTTAGGTAAGTCTTAAAGCTCAAGTACAATTCCAAGTTCAAGTCACTGACAGTAAGAGTCAAAGTTGATTCTCAGGTAAGTTCAACTTTTGCATCAGTGTTTTAAAATAAAGTTATTTTATTTAGACTTTAAGTGTATGGTGTGATTTCATCTAAAATAATCTTAAATGAGAAGCATTATAAAAATATTTTTAGTATGAATAAGCACTGTAGTCACATGTGTTACTGGTCCTCAGAGTCTGCTAGATTTGCTTTACAAGAACATTTTAAGCTTTTAGTTACAAAAAGCTCAGCTGGGGCAGCACGGAGGCTCGGTGGGTAGCACCACTGTCTCACAGCAAGAAGGTCCTGAGTTCAATCCCATGGTGGAGCGACCTGGGTCCTTTCTGTGTGGAGTCTGCATGTCCTCCCCGTCTCTATATTGGCATTGACTTGTGTGTGTGTGTGTGTGAGTCTTTGATGACAGGCGATGCGACAAGTCGGTCAAAGTATTCCCTCGTCGCGTCTTCGTGGGTATGAGCGGACCCCGCATCAAGTGGGACATGAACCGCGAGAAATATGAAGTTATATAAAGAAATATATAGTTATAAAACCTGGAAAAATGAGTAACCAGTCTTGATTACTCTAAACACACTAAGAATACCCCATTGAACACTTGGTGACTTGACTAGGGCTTAGTCAAGTTTAGAACTTGGGACTTGGTTTAAGACTTCCCTGTTTCTTGCAACATAATGTTCCCAGCGCTGCTTGGTGTATTATTACTTTAACAGTAACTTTTATTATTAGTTCACATATTGTGAACTATACACAGTATTTGGGAATAGTAAGTAGTAAATCACTTATTGTTTTTTTTAACTATAATATAGTAAGGCTACTAATATAGTAAGGTTATTGTGGAACAATAAATCGCAATACATGGTCGGCATCTTTGGCAATAAGCTACCATCACTTTACATAATATACACAAACTAATAACTCTTACTTGATCATATTCTATTTGAGTATCGTATGCATTGTTAAAAATTACAATAATGATTTGCTATGTTATTAAAATCACCTAAATTGGCAAAAAATACTACACTGTAATATCTATAATATAGTGCAAATTGTCTGCAAAATTTGAAGCTTCCTCTCTGTTTGCAGCTTTGAGGCTACAGAGCAGAGCTGGATAAGTTATTAGGATGCAGTGCACACAACAGGCATATAGAATAGGGTTGAGTGAGACAGAGTAAGAGAGCAGCTGCATGAACACAGAGGGTCATGGTTAAAGCTTCATGCTTGAAACAGATCGATGCTTGATGATCGTATGGCTTTGGTTGAGATTTATGATGTACAGATCTAAGGATAACAGCACTCTGTTGCACACTTAGGAGAAGTTCTCCATGCAAAATTCATTTAATATATCCTCTTATTATGTTGGCTGAAAATGAATGAATACTTAATAGCGGTTGTGAGTATTTGTTCAATGAAGTCCTGTCCTTTTCAATCATTCACAGCTTGACTGTTTGTTGTCAGACAGGTGAATTTCAATTCATCTTGTCATGGAACATACACTGCTCCCAAAATTAGAGTATATTTCATTGGGGTTATATTATTTTAAAATGTGACCTATTTTTTGTGAGCAGTATAGTTCCATTCAAAGTCTCAGTAGCTTTTAGTACTGGGGACAGGAATGACCTTTTCACAGCAAGCCTTCCAAGTAATCTTTGATCTTTGGAGGCTTAGTAATTCCTAGATACTACTTTTTCCCTGTAACTCTCCAAGAGTGATCCTTTTGCTCAGATTTTTGCTTCGCTTGCCATCCTCCTCAATGTGAGTGGCAATAAAACACACTTGTGCTCTTATATAGGCAAGTTTTTCACAGTACCAGTATGTTCACTTTGAAGCATTTAGCTTTATTTTATTGCCACGACCTTATTTAAACCTTGCGTAATCTTAGCATTCTATTTATTACTCTTGTCATAGTGGTAGAAAATCATCAATTGTCACCAAACCCCTAAAATAAAGCAGCTTAGTTTAATTTTAATTTCCAATTCTGCATGTACATTACATTACATTACATTACATTACATTGCATTTGGCAGACGCTTTTATCCAAAGCGACTTACAATAGTTAAGT
>JAUZST010096565.1:0-18893 GCA_034779995.1 Parotocinclus haroldoi
TGGGCGCTAACACACCCTCATATTATCAGAGATGCTGGTTTTGAACTTTAGAACTGATAACAATCCGGACCGTCCTTTTTCCTCTTTGGCCCGGAGGACACGACGTCCATGATTTCCAGAAACAATCTGAAATGTGGACCAATATCCATGACAGAATGATGTCAGTTTATAATGCGGTGCCATCTGAGGGATCAAAGGTCACGGCGTTTAATGTTGGCCTTGTTGCTTACTTACAGAGATTTCTCCAAATTCTCTGAATCTTTTGATGATTATTATGGACTGTAGACGATGAAATCCCTAAATTCCTTGCAATTTCACGATAAGAAAAGTTCTTAAACTATTGGACCTTTTGCTCATGCAGTTTTTCACAAAGTGATGAACCTCGCCCCGCCCTTCCTTGCCTGTGAACGACTGAGCCTTTCGGGGATGCTCCCTTTATACGACACTCACCTGTTTCCAATTAACCTGTTCACCCCTGGAACCTCCCAAGTAGGTGTTTTTTTTGTGCATTCCTCAACTTCCCCAGTATTTTGTTGCCCCTGTCCCAACTTCTTTGGGACGTTTTGCGGGCGTCCAAAATTGAAATTGGTGAGTATTTGCAAAAAGCAAGCAAGTTCATCCGTTTGAAATGTCATTAAATGTCTTGTCTTGGTAGTGTATTCATTCAGCTGAATGGGGGTGGAACAGGATTTCCAAATCATCGTATTCTGTTTTGATTTATGTCTTACACAGCGCCCCAGCTTCATTGGAATTGGGGAAGTAAAGGTAAATAAGTGGCATCGGGCTGCTAGATTGTTTGTGAGCTCTCTGATCTCGATCATCTAAATGGTGTTCCCAAGTGGAAAAAAAAGGGAAGTTGATGGAATAGAAGGTATCATAAAACTGCTGTGTTTGCATACGCAATACATTCTCTTTCCTAAAGCCTTCCTGTTAGCTTTTTAGGAAACCACCTCGTGACTTTGCAACATCGCTGTTGATTGTCTGAGCTGTGTTCTAAAGGAAAGTGTGAGTTTTAGCAGTAATGTAGCAGAAACGCTATGTTGTCATGGTGCAGCTGGAGAGTGCTCAGTCGATGGGCGCACTGATCCCAAGCGTGCAAGGGTGTGTATCGATCCTCATTCGGTGCGGTGTAAATGGAGCACAAAACAGCTGTGTGAGAGCAAGGTAAGGGAGAGAATCGATCACCAGTCGATACGCTGTGTGTGTGTGTTTATATATGTGTGTGTGTGTACGTACTTTAAATATATATGCATGTAGGAAAAGGTTGCACTAACTTAAAAGCATGTAGAGTTTAAAGAGCTGATCATTTTGCCCGTGTAAACAGTGTGTGTGTGTGTGTGTGTGTGTGTGTGTGTGTGTGTAAGGTTAATACTTTGAAATATATATATATATGTTTTTGTTTTGTTTTTGTTTTTTGTTTTTGAAAGAATATAGTGCCATGATATTGGCCTGACTGGAAGGTCTGGATTCCAAGCAGGATCACAGCCAGGTGGGCCACTGGACCCCCCTAGTGAAATGATTATTGTATATATTATTATTATTATTATTATTATTGTGGCAGAAAGCCATCAATCTGTTTTCCTTAAGACACAGAGACTAATAGAAACAGCTACCAGCTAACACACAATCCGTGTACAAACACTAACAAAATGACATACTAATTCTACTCGAGCTCAAATTCAAAGTCGAATTTATTTCCGTAGATCTTTTTAGAACGGAGCGTTGTCTCAAAGCGGCTTCATAACATTATAGGGTCTTAAAAGCCTAATCCCAAACTGAGCAAGCCTAGGGCGACAGTGGAAAGGAAAAAACCTTGGGAGGAACCGAGACTCAAAAAGGGACCCGACCAACATGGGTGACCTGGATGTTCGTTGAATAATTAAGTGGTATTAATAGTGAAATTAAATAAATGACATAATTTAAATCAAGAATACACTTTAAATTAGTAGTAAACTTCTAAATAAATGACAAAAAACCTTTTAAAATGAGTCGTCAGTGGTGAGTTATTGGAGGCACATCGTCTCCTAATAACTACATGATGTGAGTTAGTGCACTCTGAAACACACAAGACGGGGAACAATCCATAAAACCATGGACTGGAACAGTCAAACCATAGCAAAAGCAACAGGAAGAACAAGAACTAGGAACAGAAACCAACCGACAAGGAAATGATTGCAAGATTCGGCTAGGAAGTGAACATGGTGGAGGGTTTATATAGGAAAAGCACTGGAATTCAGTAGAGTATTGTGGAAAGGGGGCCACTTTTGGGCTGTTCCCGGAGCACATCATTTTGGCAACCTGCGTGTAAAGAAAACATGACCAACCAAATCCCATCATGGGGGATTAAAATATGTGTTAGCAGTTGATAACCCAGGCCTAACTGGCCCATTTTAGTTAAAGGTACCTCAATAAGCAGGCGTCTCTGCATGGAGGTTATTTTAAACACCAAGTTGTTCTTATTTTACAATAGTAATAAAGGGAATTCATATTACTGTACCGTGGTCACACGTCGGTGTTTGTGCCACAGCCTTTTGTAGGCTTTGAAAGGCGCTGATTTGCACCTGTTCATTTTAGAAGCAGATAATGAGGGGCCTGGGGGGTGGGGGTGGTTTGGGGGGCATGTGTGGCTTACTGTCTACTGCATTCTCCATTGTTAAGGTCAGTGTACTCTAGATAAGGTGGGGATCTGGGAGATAAGATAAAGCTACAAGCTTTCTTCAAATATTTCACGTGTTTAATTATTCTAACAGCATGGGGCTGCATTGTTATATTGGCCGTCAGGTAAAATGGGCCACTTAAGGTTTGAGCAACACAGGATCACAGCACTTGTTCGCACTTTAAAAAAAAAAATGCAGCTGCAGAAAAACATCGAACATTTATTACTAATAATAACTATTATATGTTTCTCAGTTCTCTGGCATTGGGATATTTGGGTGTCAGTAGAACCAGACAGATATTCAATAAAACGAACAACATATACATTGTGACATTTATAAAAGATATGCACTGATTACACTTTTGAAGTAGAAAGAAAATGCGTGAATTGAATTTGGATATTTGATTTTAAAAAATTTACAAACGCTAACCTAGTATAAATTATCCCTTATTATTAGAGCCTTTCCTTATTATATTGGAAAATGCAAATTAAATGAACATACTCTATTACGTTTATTTTGTATTATATTGAATCGCAGACGGTATGTACCTGAATGTGTCCTCAAATAATTTGATAATTATTTAATAAAACAGTCATTTTGAACAAATAATTAAAGAATACAGTGCCATGATAATGGCCTGACTGGAAGGCCTGGATTGTAACCAGGTGGGCCACTGGACCCCCCTAGTAAAATTATTATTGTATGTATTATTTTTGTTCTTATTATTTTGTTCTTAAATGCAGCTGCAATAATAAATCGACGAGCTTTTAAAAAGAGCTAGTGTTCCTGAATAAAAATGCTAATTATAAATTATAAATGTTAAGTACAAAGTGTCCCTTACATTTCCTTGTTACGTTTACTAATTACTTTGTGAATCCAAGATTTTTTTTTTCTGGTGATCGACTTCATTTTGCTTGCTAATAAATGATCCATTCCTGCACTTCTGCCTGGCGACACGTTCCAAAAAAATGGAGACAGGGCAATTTAGGGCCCGTTAGTAATGTTCAAAACTGAAAGATGTAAGGATCTCCCTGGAAAAGGTCGTCTTGAAGGAACGAATGTTACTCTAAAATCTCAATCCCTGTCTTTTGGACTTGGAGTTGATGATAATAACAGTCTGGATAGCGCTTTTCATCTTCAGTCCAGAGCACAGAGTGGTAATTTCTTCCAAAAAGATCTGGAATACTGATTCATCTGACCACAATGCACCGTCCTAGATGCCTCCGAGTCTGGAGACATTTCCACCAAAAGGCTCCTTTTTTTTTTTTGCACAGTGCCGTTTTAAGTGGCATCTGTGACTGTAACTCTGTTGTAATGATTGACAAAGGCGTGCCAAAAGTTATCCCTTAGCCCAAGTGGCTAGGTATGAGCTATTTTTGAATGGTGGTTCTTAATGCTGTGAGGGATCAGAGGTCATGCCTCTTCAGTTTTGTGTCCTTGCCCTTTATGGACTGAAATTGCTCCAGATCCTTTGAATCGTTTGATGATATTACGCACTGTAGTGGAGGAAATGTATCAATTCCCGCCGATCTTTCTTTGTGAAACGCTGCTATTAATCATTTCAAGCATTTGTCGACAAACTGGAGACCTTCTGCCCATCTTACCTTATCAAAGATGATAAGTTCAGCCTTTCCTCGATGCTGCTTTTGTACCAAACCTCTGATTTATAATCACGTTCACGAAATCGCATACTTATGTAGTTTCTTTTAGTTCATTGCTACTACGTCTCATTGCTCCATCCAAGCTTTTTTGGAATGCAAGTTGACCGGTAAAACATAAAAATAACTCTTCTGTGGTGGAATCTTAACAACCAAACGAAGTGAAATATACAAAATGTGGCACTCGTTTACACTGTTTATCGTCCTGCTTTGTGAAGTTAGCCTTACGGGTTCTATTGCATCGCATCTGAGTGTTGTCCTTCCCTCTATAGGTAGAAGTCCTACACTAGTGGACTGTATCGACCAGCAAAAAGATCTCCGCGTTCTATTTTCGTTAGAAGCCTCCAAAGATGAATTACACTTATCTGGCTGTCACCTCCTTGAATTGGTACCAGGTTATGCAGAAGCAAGGAATGAATTTCTTCCTCATCCCTGGCATAGTCCTCACAACTCTCACCTTGCTGATTGACCCGCTTCTGCTTTTTTGCATCTTCTACAACTCGTCTCTCCATCAGGAAACTCGGTACCTCCTACTAGCCAACACGCTCCTGTCGGATGTCCTCTTCCTCTGCTTCAATCTGGCCAACATCTCCTGCAACGCTCTGGACATGGAAATGCACCACATTTACTGCGAGGTCTTAATGATCACCACGGTGACCACGTACTGTTCCTCTGTGTTAACTGTCACACTCATGGTCTTCGATACGTTCGTGGCTGTGCACTGGCCACTTCGCTACAACGGAATCCTGTCGCCATCACGAGTCAAGAAGATCGTCTGCTTTGTATGGGCTTTGGCCGCGATATACCCGCTCACGCTGCTGGTGGTGATGGAGGTGAACAAAGTGGGCAGCGTTCAGAATCTGAAGGTGTGTCTGGTGCTCATCGCTTTAGCTACGTTGGAGAATTACAATGCGGCTGACCTGCACATCTACTTCTCGGTTTGGGTGGTTTTCTGCACTGTGCTTGTCCTCTACTGCTACATCCACCTCTACATCATCACCAAGAGCTCCGGGATATGGCGCAGTCGCTACTCGCGTGCACGGCTGACTCTACTGGCGCACACGGTCATGCTGATAACCTACTTCACACCCGGATTCATTTTCACAATTGAGTTGGGTCTGTTTAATAAGTTATCTCAGCAGATGGAACCGGCAGTTTGGCTCAATACGGCCAATTTAACTGTACTCATGGTGGTGCCACGGGCTTGCGCCCCCTATCTGTACGGCCTCCGCTATAGGGAGATCTACGAAGTGGTGCAGCATATGTTGTGGAAAAGACGACTCGGCCAAATCGTTGACTGTTAGAACGGGGAAAAACATGAATAAAAACTTTACAAGAAGCCTAACATCCCTAAATGCGAACGTTCCCGAGTTCACCTTTTGACTTAGATTTTTAGCAATTCCACTGCTGTTGTGGTTGGAGCGACATAAAAAGCTCTCAAAATGGGATTTTCATAAGCGGATAACAAACAACAGTGTTCTATAAAAGAATATTGTGCATCATAAACAGAGTAAATGATCTGCCTTTTGCAAGAATGTGCACTGCAGTACGGTGTAACAGTTCATTCTCTAATTATTAATATCTCACACACGCTGTTGGGACTGCAGAACGAGGGGGGGCTGTAGAGTGTACGTTGACCGATCACATTATTAGGTACACATACCAAACTGAGCAAGCCTAGGGCGACAGTGGCAAGGAAAAACTCCCTGAAAGCAGAAGGAAGAAACCTTGGGAGGTTTAAAAGATTTTAAAAGGGAGCCGACCAACATGGGTGGCCTAGATGTTAATTGAAATAATTAAGTTGCAGTAATAGTAAAAATAAGTAAGACATACAGTTTAAATTAGTAATAAAATGTTAAATAAATAACTAAATAGATTTTATTTAATGAGTCCTCAGAGGTGAGTTATTAGAGGCACATCTTCTCCTAATAAGAGATGTCAGCTTTGATCCAGACCTCAGACTTTGCCTGTCCATTATGTCTAATGCAAATAATGAACTACATGTGGCCCAGGATGCAGTCAAATCATCTGCTGCTTAGCAGTTACATTTTCATAAACACATATGATTGTCTTTATTTAACAATTTGCTGCCTCTGTGTGCCCTTTTTTGACTTTATTCATTCTGTGTTTGGTGATTTAATAAGATGGACGACGCCCTTTTCATTCTTCGAATGTGAATCTGACTTCAAATGTGTTTATTTGTAGCGTAAGAGCCAAAGGATGACATTAAATGCAGTTCAGAAGGTTTTTGTTCTGGGGCCAATTAGATATGTTATTATTACGGGGGGGGGGGGGGGGGTATTAAAAAGGAAGTCTCAAAGTCTTGTCCCAAATCAATACAATGCAAGTTTGAATCTGATAGTGCCACAGTCGACCAGTTGCCAGATTCCAATTCCTCCTGGAAAAAGTCCAATCCAAACGTCTAACCTTGTTAAAAATTATATATATTGGCTCTGTAATGATAAAGATATTGAGTTGAGTGTTTGGTACGTTTTGACAGAAATGATCAAATGCATTTATATAACTATAAAGAAGAATGTTTGTCTCCTTTCCGAGGTTGTGTCACACAGTTTTTTTTGTCACATTTTGTGTTCTGCTACTGAATACGTCAGCGTTTGCTCATTCACAAATACAAAAAGGAAGATTTGGATAATGTTGACTATCCCTTATCAGGTTTCAGTGGTTCACTGGAGTGTTTACACACCTACAGTGGGGAAAATAGTTAGTTTAACACACTGCTGATTTTGAAGCCGACAAAGAATGGAGAGGTCTGTAACTTTTAGCTTAGGAACACTTCAACTGCGAGAGACCGAATCCTTTAAAAGAAAACCAGGAAAGAACATTTGTATGGGCTTTTAAATAATTCATTTGCATTTCATTGCATTGTATAAGACACTTGTCCAGACAGTCAGTCACGCTCCAACCTCTCCACCATGCCCAACACCAAAGAGCTGCCTAAGATCTTTTTAATGAATAACATTTATTCCTGCTGTATAATATGAATTAATAATATATTCTACAGTGTCAAAAGACAGGAAGTGGCATATCTGATTACCCCAGCAAGTAATGGGTGAGGAGGCCTATCTTTTCATCCATTTTTTTTTCCAGTGGGAAGGTGGTCATGATGGATCTCAAACAAGACCAGAATTGTCTCAGACATCGGCAGATTTCCAATATCTCTTGAATTTCAAAAGTTATCAACGCAGAAATGTAAAAGACGTTGTTGTTCGTCACAGGTAACTGAAGTTACTGAACTGATCATTCTGATGTACAGAGAATGCAGCTGCTTTGACCACCGTTGGGGGGAAAAAAACTTTCAAGATGACGGCCAAGGTGCAGACACGCCCGCCTCACCTATTACTTGCTGGGGTGTTCAGAAATGTGATTTTCCCTTTTGCTTCTAAAATAAAAGGTTTCCCAGTGTCTTTTGGCTCACCCTTTGTACTTAAATATTTCCAAATGGTTATATAATCCTGTGTTATTACTCTTCGTACCAATACGTATGAATACGTCTCATTCAAGACGTCTGCGGCCCTTGGTTTATACCTAATGGACAGATAGCAGCAGAAGAAGTCATATAAGAAGCCTAGTTACGGCTAAGATCTGTTTTGATAGCTGTGTATGTGTAAGAGCTCCCTCAGCTCATTTACCTGCAAAGTGATGTTTACCCTCATCTCCACCTCCATGGAAACCATCAACTGACATGAGCAAAAACCGCTCAATATCTCTGCCAATAGTCGCTCCTGACTCACCACCCTGTTACATTTTCCAGAGAGGAGAAGGGCAACCAGCGCCAGTGCACACCTAGATGCACACCCAGATTCAGTTGGCGATGGAGGCCCTCCTGCAGGGAAGATCACACCAGTACATCATGGCTGAGGAAGAACTTACACTGTCTCTCTTGTGTGCGTTTGGTGACTGGTACAACCGTTCTGGACAGGCTGAGCGTCTCAGGCGACAGTTTCCCATGGCTAACACTTCTCACGCTCAGATTGACTTATTTGTTCAGGAGTGGCATGTGTTTCTCCCTCCGCAGCACATGAGGGTATTCCAGATTTGCCCCATCCTGGGATTTGTAGCCATATTCTTGACAACACCAGTTCTCCTGGCTCGCATTCTGTCCCGAACTCGCCTGCGGCAACAGACTCGCTACCTTCTCCTGGCCAATGCCTTGCTGAGCGACCTCGTCTTTTTGGCGTTCTACATGCTGTGCTCATGTTTTAACGCAGCTGCCGTGCTGATGACAGACTGGGCTTGTGCGGCCATGCTTTTCCTGATGGGGGTGTTCTACAGCGCTGGTGTCTTCAGCGCCACTGCCATAGTACTGGACACTTCCATGGCTATATTAGCACCCCTGCGATATACTACCCTGTGGCCGGTTTCTAGAACCTACGGAGCCATCGCTGCTATCTGGGCTGTGTCTGTGTTCTTCCCTGCCGCGTCTGTGGCTCTTTTTCTCTGGTACCATACTATGAGCCCCTGCACGCAGCACATCTGCTCTCTGCCTCTGGTGCTAGTCCTGACCGTTAGTCACTCGCGACCACTCCAGGTTTGCATGTTGCTGACTGTTACAGCCGTCCTAATCACCCTACTTTTGGCAGTTTCTGGTTACGTGGCGCTCTACTGTCAGACCAGCAGGTCTGGCGTTTGGAGAGGTGAGCAGTCATCTCGTGCCAAGGGTACGTTTCTGATTCATTACCTCCACCTGTTGATGTCTGTGTGTCCCATGCTGCTACTGACGGTCAAGCTGCTGCTGTACTGCTACAGAAGAGGATTAAACCCTAGTGACGGCCTCTGGGTCTCTCTGGTGGTTTGCAACATCCTGCTGGTGTTGCCAAAAGGTCTGGCTCCATACATGTATGGGTTCAGGTACAGGGACCTACGTGGGGCTTTGCTGGATTTCTTCAAGCTGAAGAAGCCAAGGACTATAACACCTGTGATGTGACTGCTGAAACATTTCTGTCATTTAACGTATTCCTCTAAGGATGCTGTTGTAATTCGATATCATTTTCACAACGGCCATAACCAGGCAACCTACATTTGTGCGCTCGTGTGTGGCAGCAATTACCTTAACAGTCACGCGCTCACTTTTAAACTGCTCTGTTCTAGCTCGGTTGGTGGGTTTGGAGATTTATTTGTGCACGTGTTTCTGTGGATAGGTTTCTGATGCGTATTTGTTACCAAATGTATTGAAATTAATACTCCTTCGTGTGTTCCCCCCCCCACTACCTGTATGTTCACTCTAACTATATAAAGTGTCTCTGTTTCATACGGCTGATCTTCTGTGTTGTTTGTAATACTGATTATTCATTATTAATGCCAAACAAAAGTATCAGGTCCCTCACACCATTCTCTTAAGTGTTAGGGCTTTCACGGGACATTAGCGTAGGTTTGTATTTATTGGGAAATTCCAGTTTACATTGCAGTTTGCGCACAGTCTTGTTGTGAAAATACCCTTTGTAGTTACATTACAGATGACAAAAAGACTATGTGGCTATGGTAATGTCCAGTCAGCGTCCATTTGGGTCGACTTGTTTCTGGATTGAAGGGCAAAACCCGGCAACCAGAAAAACAGAAGTCTAATATCACTTGTTGGTACAAACCAGAACCATTTCCTTCTTTCCTTTCTTTGTGAAAATCCTTCTGTAGAACCGTAGCGGAACAATCAGAGCTCCGTTGGGTTAAAGTATCTCGGGGCGAAATCTCCATGACACAAAAAAAAGGTAATTCAATTTGTTTGTTTACAGCCTATCAGCATCTGTGGCCATTTCAACAACAAACACAAGCTTATATCAAGTGGTCATATGTTTACACTCAGGTTTATGCCGATTCAGTCTAATCAATTAAACTAACATGCATGACTTTGGGAGGAAGCCGGAGTACCCAGAGTAAACCCACGTACCCCTGCAAACTCCAATCAGGAAGGATACAGGCCGCTCCACCTTGGGATCGAACCCAGGACCTTCATGCTGTGAGGCTGTGAGGCAGTGGTGCTACCCACTGTGGCCCGACAATTAAATCATAGACAAAAACATAACGTAGTTTGATGGTTTCACTGCGTTACAAATCGCGTCCCTTTTTTTTTTCGTGCAAAAGAAAATCGGTCTTGGTATTAATTATTGGTATTTTATTTCCCGTCACGTCATTAATGTCGTTTTCTAACTACTCACCAGAGGGCAGCATTTCCTTGTGATGCACCTGGGTAAAACGTGCCATTAACAGAGTAGTTAAGTTGATTAAAAAAAGACACGTGATCAGAAGCTGGCTCTGGTGTGCAAGTCAAAGACATGATCTTCTACTATCTTGTTCTTCTCTATCACCAAACCCTCAAAGTTTCCAGTAAGATAACAACATTACAAATAATGAAAGTTCTACACCAGGACCAGAATAGGAAATTGCAGGGATTCAAACACGTGGCCTCAGACTTCTGCCCGCTATTGTACATCCTGCTGAAGAACAGAAAAAGGATGTCTGTCGTTATAGCTTAAAAGTATACCTTAAAATATACATAGAGTCTCTGAACACGCTGTGTCTGTTGAGGTTCAACACCTCAGCAATGATGTAATGCTTTCGCAGTTGATCTGTTCAAAACGTATGGGTTAAGCCGAGGGATTTCTAAATAAGCCTTCCCTAGAACTCTCCGTGGTGTTTATGGAATGAAGAGGCAATTGTTGAATTTTGTGACAAGAAACAAATGGCATTTTCAATGGAAGAAGCCCAGCATCTGTAATATAAGACTCATGAAGATCCCGATTTTTTGCATTCTTGATACAGATAGAACGTAACGTGAAAAAATAGCCTGTGTTCAGACCTATAATCGCGTCTCATCTTCTTAGTGGAAAGTCTGAACAACAATTCACGAGGAATTCAATATGAGACCAGTTTGTAGGCAAAGGTGCACAAGGTTTTGGGTGAAAAAGTGACAGAAATGCAGAAATGTCTCGGCCCTTTTGTACATATTGGGTGAGCCATATTAAAAAATAGCTATACTGCTTAGAAAAAGCAGGGAAGATTTCAAAATTAAATATCCCGTAATGAAATAGCCCATGCTTTTTTAAGTAAATAAGTCTTTGATACACTGCTGATGTTGCAAGTTTTTCCTGCAAATAGTTTTGTTCATCATGGGTACACTTCAACTGCGAGAGACAGAATCTAAAAAAAAAAACAATTAATTTGTAATTGCATTTTTTTTTTTTTACGTACGATAGAAAACAGAACTTTGTTTGCAGTTACACAGGTCAGATGTTTCCAGAAGTTCTTGACCATGTTTGCACACACTGCAGCAGGGATTGTGGCCCACTCTTCCATACAGACCTTCTCTAGATCTTCCAGGTTTCAGTGTTTCAGCTCTCTCCAGAGCTATTCTATTGGGTCAGGTCTGGACCCTGGATAGGCCTTGGACAGGACCTTGAAATGCTTCTTATGGAGCCACTCCTTAGTTGCCCTGGCTGTGTGTTTCGGGTCATTGTCAATATGTAAGATCTAGCCACGCCCCTTCTTAAATGCTCTTGCTGAGAGAAAGAGGTTGTTGGGCAAATTCTTGCAATAGACGACCCCATCCAATATGGTGCAGTCGTCCTGTCCCCTTTGGAGAAATGCACCCCCAAAGTAAGATGTTTCCACCCCAATACTTCACGGTTGGGACGGTGTTCTCATCCTTCTTCTTCCTGCAAATTCATTATGGAATTCATACCAAAAATCTCTATTATTGGTCTCATCTGATCACATGACCTTCTCCCATGTCTCCTCTGGATCATCCAGATGGTCATTGGTGAACTTCAAACGGGCCTGGTGTGAACAGGGGGACCTTGCATGCCCTGCAGTATTTTGATCCATGACGGTGTAGTGTGCTAATAACGGTCATCTTTGAGACTGTGGTCCCAGCGCTCTTCAGGTCATTGACCAGGTTCCTCCCATGGAGTTCTGGGCCGATTTCTGACCTTTCTCAGAATCGTCCTTACCCCACGAGGTGAGCTCTTACATGGAACCCCAGACCGAGGAAGACTGACGGTCACCTACCTTGTGGTTCTTCCATTTTCAATAGTTGCGCCAAAAGTTGTTTCTTCTTACCAGGCTGTTACCTATTGTCCCGTAGCCCATCCCAGCCTTGTGCAGGTCTACAATTTTGACCCTGGTGTCCTTAGACAGCTCTTTGGTCTTGGTCATGGTAGAAAGGTTGTAGTATGAACGAAGTCTAAGAAGCGCAGCAGATGAGTAGAAAGTCTCAGTACATGCCGGTTGATTTTTGTGTGTGTGTGTTAATAATTGCTGTAAAGCGACCTTGGGCTTAAGAAAGGCGCTATATAAATTAACCTTATTATTATTATTATCACATTTAGTGCATCACAGGATTGATCATTTGGGGCTGTGATCCTAGATGTTAGTAGTAGCTTTGAGTTAATGTTCCACTGTAAAAAAAGGGCTAAATAAACTTGTAATTTGTATTTGTCTTTATGATGATTAATTCACATGGCACACTCATTAAAGTGTTTCATCTTATTACTGTGGGTATTAATTGGAAGAGCATTTCCTCAAGCAATGAAATTCCCTGTAACTGTTGATCCATGTGTACAATGATGCACAGCTCAAAACCTTACTAGAATTTCTTGTACGACCAGCCCTATGTAGATCAGCTTACAACATCTCACTTTACTCTTCCTTAGCAATTGCTAAACTGTCCTTTCTGGAGAAAACCGGAGCACCTGGAGGAATCCCGAACAGACACAAAGAGTCCCAGGTTGGGCTCGACCCTGCCATCAGCTGTGCCTATTAACAAATTGGTCTGTCTGCGCGCAGACAGCGTTTTTTTTAAAGTTCTCAGCCAAAATCAAGAACAGATATCAGATTAAAATCTGAAAGACAGGGGACAACTTTGTCTGTTCAGGTTTTGTGTTTTATTTTGAGATCGAGCTATAAAAGGTGCCGGCAATCACGTGTGGTTGATGAGATTTTCTATTCGGATAAGATTTACTGTTTGATTTATTTTCTTTCTCTAAAGATAAAACATTAAACCGAGTGTTTGGATGTGGGAAAATAGCTTCCTTTTCCGAAACGGCCCACGGTACCTGACACATGCAGGCCCTGCCGTTATTGTTTTGTTTGCAAACAGTCAGACACATGGAGGGTGGAGGAGTGGAACTGTGGGTAATGGTGTTTCCGTGCACTGTTGGTGCTACCGGTGTTTCCTGTTGTAGAACTACAATACCCAGAAGCCCCGCCTCCAACAGCTGACCGCTGAGAGATTTTTTTTTTCGGTTATGGCATAAAAACGGAGTGCGTTATTGGCTGTAAAAGACTCCTTTGTGTCTGCGCAGGTGGAAGATGTGACGCGGGAAGTTTTTTTTTTTTGTAACTGAAGATCAAATATTCCTACATTAATTGCAAGAAAGTAAACTAGAGTGCGCCGTGTTATTTTGGTACATATATCATTTTTTTCTGACATGGGCATTCCACCATTATATGTTTTTTTCTTCTAGCTGTTTGTTTATGTGCGAAGTTTGTCTCCTTTGTGTAAGGTAAGCTGATCTCCAGCCTCAAAATAAAGGTCTGTTGTTTATTTTTAGACATGGAGTAATATCTTACCTTATAATTACTAACATTAGTTTGCATTTTCTCTAGTTCAATCGTACCTACAGCTACTATTTGTTTACCATCTTTATTTGAAAGCGCGCCAGCCTGCTGATAACGTAGAAGTACCTAATGTTAGGGACACAAATAACCTCGTCTGCATTTCAGAATGTCATTAAAGACAAACGGGTGACGTTCGAACTGTTTAATTTGACTTGAGGCAGCATGTGTTTATCACTTTACTTCGAACTCGGACCGCTTTCTTTCAAACACGAGGTTCACCTTGTAGGGGTTCACATACTTTGATCTGAAAAGGTGTCGCAGAACGTCAATAAATATTGCAATTGGGTTCAAAATAACGTCTTTGCGGTCCGTTGTGTGATTGGAGCAGGTGTTGGCACATCTGGCCTGATAGGTGGACTTTGCGTTCAGTTGGTAAGGGGAAGTAACAGCAATGCACAAAGAAAAACGATGGATAGGTCCTCATTCACTTTGGGACCATGTTCCTCCTGTGCGATTTTGTACCTTTTGTGTTGTTTTGCCTTTTCTTATCACAGCATACAAATGCGTAAACATATTAAAGATTATGGTCTATATATATATATATATATATTTTTTTTTTTTTTAAATCCACGTTTTAACCCTTATTTCTGGTCAGGGTCACCGCTGTCAGCCCTTCCCTCAGACACAGCTAAATTTGCCCGTGTGTGTGTGTGATGGCAGTTTCTGGGATTTGAACCCGGGGCCCTACGCTGGTGAGCTGGCATATCGGACCACTGTGCCACCTGAGTTTGTTCTGGATTAAACTAGTAAATAGTACATAGTGCATTATTAGATACACAAATGTTTTTGATTTTCAACAACACGCCAGAGTGGGGGGAAAAAAAACCCAACCTGTCCTGATATAAACTGTCTGGATTAACAGGTAATCTAATGTTGTACTTGGCAGCGTTTTCAGTTAAAACTTAACTAATTAGCCACATGCTAATCAGTCTGCAGTTACAGACTAAACAGGGTCTCAGACTAAACGTTTTCTTATTAGTATCACATTTATACTAATAAGAAAATAGACTTGAGCAAAACACTCGAGCAATTCCTTTAAACGTAGCTTAGTCAGATGATCAAAAACACATTATTATTATTATTATTATAATTATTATTGCTGTTGAATTCATTTGATTAAGATGTAAACATTACCCAATGCTGCTTGCCCAAATAACAAAACAACCAGAGTGGTACAAAAACAAAAATGGGTTGCACAACATCCCTTCTGGCTTACGTCCACTGCCTCACTCTCTCGCTAAGATGTATACAGTATGCAATCTTCACAAATGTTTCCCATGTGCTATGTTGGCAATTTTTTTTTCCACGAGTCCTTCTAATAGTAGTTGCAATAATAATAATAATAATAATAATAATAATAATAATTCACAACTGATATTGCGGGAGTCATGATGGTACTTCATAACTCTGAGACACACTAGATGTTTGCAGGTTCAGAGAAAGAAGAATATTCCTGAGATTATATGCTTTGTCTTTCTAGTCTCACCAGTTTAGCTTTTTACGCATTTTCTTTTGAATAAGGTGTGTGGTGTGCAGTTGTCCATTATGGAGTGTATTTGGTGATAAGCTACGCGGTGTTATTTATAGGTCCCTGTTTTCAAATTGAATTCCCTTGCGCCGTGCCTATTGTCGCAGGGTGACTCGTGGAAAACTATCTTTCAGGTATACTGAACAAAAATGTGTGCGCATCCCTGTTGTTTTTGCTTAAACTTTTACTGTGGACGCAAAAGGCCCTTTTTTTCTCAAATGCTGTTCGCAAAACAAAAACGGTCCTTTAGTCTGTGCTGTTGAGCACTTCTGCCCTGCAGAAATATCCATCCACCTCACAGGTGTGGCCTATCGAGATGCTGATTAGACAGCATGATTGTTGCACAGGTGTGCCTTAAAGCTGCCCACAATATTGGGCCGCTCTAAAATGGGCAGTTTTATTGCACAGTGCCACAGACGTTGTAAGTTTGGAGGGAGCGTGCAGTTGGCATATGAATGCTCGTTATCCTCATAGCGCATTTTGCAGCCGTAACCGATCTGAGTGGGCCTATGGCACATGGAATCGAGTGGCCCATGCAGACGGTAAGGCGTATCTTATGGACAAACAACACGGGTGTATTTTATCGAAGGCCCGTTGTTGTGCCATTCATCCACGACCATCACCTCATGATGTTGCACAATTCCTGGAGGCTGAGAACATCCCAGTTATTGCATTAGCAGCATGCTACTAATAATAATAATTCTACAGTGCATGTTTATTGTTTATTTCATGTGACATCATCATCGATGATTATAGGCACTGTTTCAAGTTCTTAGAACGGTCATTCTTTTCTTGCGCTTTCACACTCAGAAACTCGGAACAATCTGTAGTTCAAATAAGACTTTTTTTTTTTTTTCTTTCTTTTTTTCTTTTTTCTTTTCTATTGCTGCACGTTATGCTCTTGTCTCAGCCACTTGAGCGATGTAATTTGAGATGGTAATTGGAGACTGGGAGCTCCACGCGGTGGTGGCGGTACCTCCCACATTGGTCCTCGGAGCTGTTGGAGCAAGAGCGAACCTAGACACGAACAAGTTTGCACCGGACCAAATTTAGAGCGCCCAAATGGGGTTAGCACACGTCTTTGGATTATGGAAGAAAACCTTAGTGCTGGAAATGAACCCACTCAGACACGGGGAAGACTCCGCCCTGGTGGGGAACTGGGGATCTCTGGAGCTTATGCCACCATGCTGTTTAAGTTCCAGTACAGTAACAACTGATCGTGAGCTGTTTTTGTTTCAAACAGGTTTGGGGCTTGTTTAGAGCCTATCATTTGTCAAATAAGCCGGACTTTTTAAAAGTACGATTTCTAAATATGATTAGCGACGGTGGACTAATAAAATTCAGTAACCTACGGACTCTCCCTGTTCCTGAATTCAGTGATTTGTGATAATAGAAGGCGTGTGTGAATAAAAGCCCAACTGAGACGGTCATCATCGCGGTTTCATTCACTGTTCAGTGGTCTAGTGCCACCACAGCCCACACTTCATAGGATTTAGGCACCAATCAATCCTAAACTGTTGTTTTTTAAAATTTTTATAAATTGTTAGTAAGTATTACTTCCTCTGCCGGCATGCCTTCACATGTCATCGTTTTCCCAGGGTTCGTCGGTCGTCCTTTGTTAAAGTCACTAATGTTTTCACTTAGCCGTTTGCTACGGGTGCGCCTCAGATCACGACGGTTCAAGGAAAAAAAATCGCAAAGACTTTCGTCTCGGAGGAAAGTGTCCACTAATTGCATACGTGTAAATGTTTGGGTTTCCAGCACATCCTAGCCGAAACGGGTCCTGAACGGGTTAAGAGGGGGGAGTGCAGGAAAAAGGTGCTTTACTTAGAACCTTTCTTACGATCCAGTGCAAACGTAAATTCTTATGTTTTACCTAGTCTTACAATTTTGCTCAGGAGTGTATTCGGGTAATAGCATGTCCTCCTGACTGATTTCTCATTTCTCGTCTCAAAAAAACCCCCAAAAAACCCCCAGTGCAAGTCGCTCACTGCTTTGTTTTCATTTTGATCTTCTGTTCATGAATCCACAGGACTTTTCAGTGATCAGTGTGTTGCAGTCGCACCCAGCAGTCATGGTGTTGATCCTGGGCCGGCGCGTGAACCGCGAGGATCCTCCAGTTGTGCGCGAGTCACCTGCCATCAAGCGCAAGGTCTTCGAGAAGGACCCCAAGAACCTGGACGACATATTCGACTTCTCCTCGGGCCCGTCGCATGCGGAGGACGTGCTGCGCGTTTTTGACGAGTTTCGCACAAGCCGCTTGTTCACAGACGTGGTGATCGGAGTGCAGGGGCGCGAGTTCCCGTGCCACCGCGCCATGCTCTCAGCCTGCAGCAGCTACTTCCGAGCCATGTTCTGTAACGACCATCTGGAGAGCCGTCAGACGCTGGTGGAGATCAGCGGGGTCCAGGCAGACGCTATGGAGGTCTTGCTGCAGTACATCTATACGGGTCATGCCACCATCACCACGCAAAACGTGCAGTACCTCTTCGAGACATCCAGCCTCTTTCAGATAAGCGCCCTGAGGGATGCCTGCGCCAAGTTTCTGGAGGACCAGCTCGACCCCTGCAACTGCCTTGGCATGCAGAGTTTTGCCGAGGCTCACTCTCTCAAGCAGCTAGCTGGACGTTGCCGAGCTTACGCACTACAGTACTTTCCGGAGGTTGCCCAGCACGAGGAGTTCCTAGCGTTGAGGAAGGAAGAGCTGGAGGAGTATATGGCAAGTGATGACTTGTGTGTGAGCAGAGAAGAGGTGGCATTCGAGGCTGTTATGCGGTGGGTCTACCACAGTGTGGAGTACCGTCGACCGATGCTGAAGGAGCTGCTCCATCATGTCCGCCTGCCTCTGCTACACCCTAACTACTTTGTACAAACGGTGGGTGAAGAAATTGCATCAGAGCTACAGCTAACCTTTATCACAAATTCTTCCTGATCGTGGGATTAAACTCTATTTATAACCTGATGTCTGGTTTCCCGCCTTTCCATGTAGTGCTAAACAATTACAACCCCAAATCAGAAACGAAATGAAAACACTTTCTTGTGTTTACTTCGCATTTATTTTTATTGCGGACCTTATGAACGTGAGAGGTTTAATATTTGGTTAATAAACATCCGTTACTTGCATTCCAACACGTTCCAAAAGAAGTTGAGACGCTACGGCGTTTAGCACTTTGTAATGCTGTCGTTTGTTCTCACAGAATGTGGTTTTGCTTTTCCAGTGTGTGGTGGTCCATCCTAGATGCCCCAGAGAAGATGATGCTACTGCTGGGCATGGCAGTATTGTTTAAGAGACATTTATTAAAGGAAATCCATGTGGTAGTACGGGATGTCCCTTTCAATGCTCAAGGACGGTCCGGATTGTTATCAGTTCTAAAGTTCAAAACCAGCATCTCTGATAATATGAGGGTGTGTTAGCGCCCA
>JAUZST010096575.1:0-18891 GCA_034779995.1 Parotocinclus haroldoi
TTTCAGAGTAACCAGGTTCAGAAGAAATTATATATATATATATATATATAATTATTATTTTAAGTCACTCACCAAGCAAAAACAAAAGAAAACCAACTAATACAAAATTACTTGATTTTCGTGTAATAACATATTCAGATCAGCATTAAATAATTATCTCCAAGCTAAACCTGAGGTTTTTTTGAACAACAAAAACAAGAACAAGCCAATTTAAACAAGCAGTATCCATCTCTTAAAAATCCATGTTTAAAAATCCTTTGATGAGGATTCAGATGGATGCTGCCGCTGACGGAGTAGCCCCAATAGCAGTTAAAAAGGCAGAGGGAAAGACAGCGATGCAAGTGTGACTATAATTAGAGTTAGACAAAAATTCAAATAAAAGAGCATTTGAATAGAATAGAGAATTTAAATAGAAGAGTCACTTTTGAAAAATCATAAGTGGTCTGGGTCAGTTCCAGTGTTCTAGGTAAGGTAGTAGCCTTTGCTCAGTAGTCTAATAACACATTACAATACAGCACAAATACAGCAATGTTTGTTTGTTTGTTTTTTTGTTTTAACGCCATATTTACCATGTGTGTTGTTCAATGGCAGGAAAAGTTGCTGTATTATATTTTCTTCATTTCTATTTCAGACCATTTAATATTTTTATGAAATTTTTTATGGTTGTGAGGTAATAAAATTATTATTAGCTTAATAAATAAAATAAATACATTAATATTTAATACATATTTGTTTAAATCGTTCATAAATCAAGCTTTAACAAATTAATTCAATTCATTTTTAATTATTAAAACACTGCCCTTAAAGAGCAGTTCAGAAATATTGTGATAAGCCCAGTTCAAGTAGAAGAAGGAAAGCAACGAGAAAGAATGCCAGTCAGCCCCCATACAGAGGTCACTAACATTCTAGGTTTCGCATACAGGTACATTAACATATGCATCCTGAATGGTGATAGGATGTACACAATGTCTCGTTAACAGCTTCATAATACTAGAATTGCCCTAACCTGCTGTCAGTGACTCAAGGTTTCTAGCTTATAAGCAGCTCAGTCTGACACTGGCCTATCACAAATGACTTGAGTTGAAATGTGTTTGGTGAGGAATTTGTGACAGGTTGCTACAATTTACATTGATGAAGGCAGAGAAATACTGAAGTTTTAAAACCACCAGCACAAATTGTGTTAAAAGTAACTAATCCTCTAACATCGACTTCACTTTGTCATCTTCATTCTCTTATCATAAAACACATCACACATTTCATTTTTTTAAAAACTTGGCAATTCCATCAGTAATGGACCACATTACAAGAAACAGGGAACATCTCACGGCATATGTGACTGCACTGGACCTGGCATATGCCTGATTCAGCAGACATGGTGGTGAGCTTTAATAGCACTAGGCTCTTCTACAATTCCAGCCTAATACAGAATAATAAGGAGTGCAACACGCATTTGTTTTTCACTCTGGCCTTGTTTCTCATTACGTGAGTAATGTTCATTCGAAACATTGCCACTGTTTTCCAGTGTTTCATGTCCCCATTTATTGAGTGCTAAATACAAGTGATTACTGTGCAACTGTGTGTGTATTTATTTCTCATCGTTTTCTGTATGTAAAACAATAGCTATTTGCTATAAAATGCATTTTTTGTTCACATTTTGGAGTGTATGGAACGGATTAGTTGGATTAACATTATTTCTCATGGGAACTATGGCTTCAGTATGGCGTCACGCATTTTAGACCAGATTAATGACAAAAAAAAATGAGGTTCCACTGTAATGCAAAAAAAAGTGACCAGGAAATGACTCCAGTGAAAGATGGCCAGGAGATCAAACTGGCGCTAAAATCACAAGAAAGAAGGGCAAGTCGGATACAATTTTTTGTTTTGGAATGTGCTCAGTGTCCACGTTATCCGTCTAGGCTCCATGAGGTTTCATTTTATATATATCGTAATTCTCTGCTGACGTCATGTTATTCATATAAAAATCGACAGGACTGAATAACCATAAAAGAAAAAAACAATGTATAATTAAAATTTCACTGAGGTTGACTAAAACACAATATAACTAGTTTGATAATTGTTTTGTTAGAGACAGTGTTGGAAAACTGTAGAAACTTAATTGAACCTTTAATGTTTTGGTTAAAATCCAGTACCTCAGCCAGCAATGCCCATATCACTGCAATATGTAAAATTACATATAATAAGTTATAATAATCACGTATTAATATTTGTCTGCATTCCCTTGCAGTGAGACAGGAGTCATTACAAGTACAACTGTCATATCTACTACATGAGAATTGCTTTTATCTATTTGTTGTCAGTGGGTTACAAGCACTTTTGACTTAAGGTCTGTGGCTGATAAGACAGTGACCTGTGAAAAAGGTGACCCATAAAATCAGGGTAACCTAAATATTTAGTGAATATGGAGCAAAGATGGGCACAAAATGGGTCGCAAAAAATAAATAAATAAATAAAAAAACGCCCCAAATATAAACCAGCCTCCACCCCCAGTACCCCAACCATAGGTTACCAGTTAAGCTTCTGGGCACATGCCAGGTTCCTAGTGCTTTTTTCAGTATGACCCATCATCTGTTCTAAAACTCGTAGGGCAAGAAGAAGCTTGCTTTTTATATTTTTTTTGCAAAATGGTCACCCAAAAACTAGGTAAACTGAGTACTTATGAAAATTCAAAAAAATTCAAAATTCACTCAAATAGTTTCAGTTCAATTCATTTCAGTCCCTCCCACCCCCCAATCAGAAGAGCATATGGATCACAAATGCACGATTAACCCCTTATCAGCTTTTTTTACATACAAAAATTAGGTCAGCTGAAACTTTAGCTTTTTTGAACTCATATCTGGGTTGAACATGATTATACACACTGTAGGCAGTATTTCACAATTTGAATTGAAGCTTTTTTTTTTCTAATGACAAAAAACCCTGCAGTATTTACACAGACTGAATGCTAAACCCATGCGTAACCAAAACTAGCATATTGTATTTCTTATTTGTATGATAGATGACCCCTTCGTTGCACAGGCTAGGGATCTGCACCAAACAATCTGTACAATTTACCAGCCAGTAAATATTGGTATGATACTGAGACATTCAATTACTTTAGATTTTGGTAGTGTTGTATGCATTTTCTTCAAACCCTGCTTTTAAATGTTGATACAAATGTGTAAAATAACTCGCACTAATAACGCTGGCAACTGAACTCATTTTTTGGTGTAAAGTACTTTATTAATTTGTAATTCAATGTTGAAGCAGTGTACCATATTCCATATTGACAAAACGTTAATTAGCAAACTTCAGCTGACCTTACTGCTATACAGTGCTGGGCAAAAATATTGGGTCACCATTAAATTAGATATACCACTACTTTAGCAATGGTATAAAAAACATTTATATGCAGTATTAAAAAACTGAAAAAGTGTCTTTAGGCTGCAGTGCCAATTATTTGGCACTTACACTTGAACAATATTCGAATCTGATAACTTCATCAAGATACCAAGTCGACCCTTATACAGTCCAATGAAGCTTGATCAGGAACTATCTATTTGGACCAACTCAAAAGAGATATCTGTTGGTCATTTTGATGTATTAGAAATATTTGAGTAAGTTTTGTAAAATCATTGAGATTTTGTTTACCTGAATTTATCACAATTAATATGATGACACTATTGTATCATAGTTGTAAGCTATCACAGTTGATCCGGTTTCTGGACCAATATTTAATATTGGTCTAAAAGTTTTAGAAGCAAATGAATAGACATGCTCTACCACATACTACAAGCTCTGGTAGCCCATTGCATGCCAATCTTAGCTCCAAAACTTGAATTTGTAATTATATACATATACCCAAATATAGTTTAATGGACAAACATTTTGTAATCCATCAAGCAACTAACATTGAATTTTAACCCTAAAATCTAGCCAAAATTTTTTACGCTCTTTAAAATACCAGTTTTAAAAAGATAACTACATATCAAATATTTGACTACCTGGCAAATCTCTAGGCTTAATGACTGAATAAAACATGGCCCTCTAAAATTCGTATAAATGAGGCTGAATGAGCACTTCAAGCCAGGCATTCAGTGACAAGATGCTATTTGGAAATAGTATTTGAAAATGTTAATTACCAAGCTATTGTGATTGATGCTGTAATGCAGAACAAAAGCAATTTACTAGTGGCCTCAGAGATTTGAACCTATAAAGACTGCATGTAAATACTACAAGGAGATTATATAAGCCTTTAAAATTCAGCCGTAATGCAAGAGCAAAGAACAAATATAAACATGGGGCACAAAATTTCATACTTCTTTAACAAGCCTGCAAAAATGCACAAAAGAAATATGAGAACCACGTCTTGAGCAACAAACTAAACTGGCACTGGCTAAACTGCTATACAGGAACACCAGAAAGAAATGATTATTGCTGGTAAGCAGTCTATTCAAGAGAACACTGAAAGATTCAAATTATCTGAAATAGCATAGCATTATGTTCCACATAAAGTCTTCTAAAGCCACAATTTCCTACCCGCTACATGCATTACATAAGATAATAAAGCGCCTAATGAGCACCTTGAACTTACATAAACTGAAGTCTGAGAAAAATCAGATTGCAGTCAACCACTCAACATTGTCCTAAAGTTCCCATGATGACACCAAAGACGTAAGATTGGTTTAATCCTCGAAAACCAGCAAAACATTTAAACATAAACATGTGAAAAAACAAAAGACAGGTACAAAGTGACAAATCAAATCATGTTTTTCAGGCTTTGTTTGTAGCTCCGAACCACTGACACACCCTTTAGTGCCCTAAAGCACCCCAGAGCAGCTGCTCCCTACAGAGTAAGTGCTCTCATGATGTCTGGCAAGGGCCAATCAGCTAAGCGGAGGAGCCCCAATGGCCCCATATTGACTGAACAAGGTTCAGTCTCAACCACCCCCACACACACAGACACACACACTCCGCTGCTGAACACAAAGGCCAAAATATAGCAGCACACACATGCGGATCAATATTGGAGAGGAGTGCTACTATCTCCTGGGACAGTTGATACAACTCAGATTGCAAAAACTCACCGTATAACTTTCAGTAGCGCGTGCCAATGATGCCCTTATGCTGCCAGGCAGGCTGTGTGCTAACAACCGATGTTCAGCATGTCACTCCCAGCATCATTAGAGGATGAAAGACTAACAGCCCTCCTCTCTTCTCCTGAGCAGATTAATGCCCCTCCTACTATATTCCATACATGAACTACCCTCCTCCCTTCTTCCAAGCCCAGATACACACCTCATTTTCTAAACGGAGCAAAACCCATCCTCCCATCAAACAGATGATACAGTAAATGCATGACTAATTCATGGAGTTCCAGCACCATGCTGAGCATTAAAGAGGGTATTTACTGACTGACATAAATCTAACAAACTGCACTATTAGCCAAGCAAACAGTACAAGTAAATATACAAATAATGTTATTAAACAAACAGGGAGTGACAGATGAAGAAAGACAGGAGCAGTTATTTGCAAATCCTTATCCCGAGAGTCCCAGGCTACATGCCAAGATGTAGTTTCCTATTGCCTACCAAAAATGTAGCCCAGTCTCCACAACTACATAAACCGTTTGTTAATCCTGATTGAAATTGTATTTGATCATTGTCACAAAAAGACAACATTTGCAAACATGCTCTCTAATCAGGCTCTAAATGGTTTATGCAATCTCATCACTTTTGATAAGTGGATTTGTGGCTGATCTGATCATTCACATCATTCACCTCTCATCATATCAGGGGCCAAAAGTACAGTTTTGGTTAACTTAAGACCAAATCTGTGAACATTACACGCCAATCAGCAAGATGTCTGAGAAGCAATGTTTAGATGGGTGTTACATGTCAAATTACTGTCCACATTAATGCCCAGACCCAGGATTTTCAAGGAGAACATTACCTGAAGATTACCACTCATTTCCACCAACTTGTCTTCTTCCCATAGTGCTACCTGGTGCATGCGATCACTTCCCAAGCTAAGCATATGTACCTGACCATCCATGTGATGGACAATACAACCCCACATCAGTATGGAAAATTTCAAAATGCAGAATTTTTCATGCATTTATTTTATGTAATTATAAACAGTATGATCCTGACATATTTCATGTTTTGTCTGGTCAACATCATTTCATTTGTTTATAAACAGTTACTTCCATATCTGGCCTGCGACACATTTCAAAATAGTTGAGACAGGTGGAATTTAGAGCTAGTAATGAATAAAAAAAAAAAAAACAATAGTGTGATTTCAAACAGGTGATGTCAACAGGTGATTATAATCACAATTTAGTGCAAAAGCAGCATCCAGGAAAGGCTGAGACTTTGAGGAACAAAAGTGGGCAGATGATCTCCAGTTTGTCAACAAATGTGCGAGAAAATAATTGGAATGTTCCTCAAAACATTCCTCAGAGAATGACTGGACAGAATGTCCAGATTCTAACTTAAGCTGCCACTACACAACTGAAAATGACCTATGGCACCTAGGGGCACTCACACATCCCCATACCATAAATTACCCTTTTGGACTTGTAGCTGATAATAATCTGGATGGTCCAGATGGTTTTTCGGCTTCTCTGGGATCAGAGGCATCTGGTATAGACTATCACTCAGTGGAAATGTGTATTGTGGTCAGGTGAATCACTATTCCAGGTATTTATTTGAAAAAAAAAATGCATTTATTAACAAGACAACATAAATAGTCAAATCACAAAAAGTTAGGACTGAAATATGGAAATCCCTTCCAGTATTTCTTAGAGACATTTTTCTAAAATATTTTGAAAACTAGAAGGAAATGAATTGGTGCCTTCAATAATGAACAAAAACGGGGGAAAAAAAAAGAGTTTACCAGAGACAACACCCAATCAGATCTGATTTAGTTTTGTTTTTGATTTAGACAAGTTAAGAAGGGATCCAGTCATATCTAATTCAGCATATGTGGAAAGGGGAGACGAGTTGGGCAGCGATTAAATCATCATTGTTGTAAACAATATTTGAACTAACACCGGGAACACCGTACAACTGTTTCTGTAGGGTTTCTCATGAAACTAATTGGTAGACGTTAACACCTGCTAGAAAAAGGAGAGTCCATGTGTGTAAAAAAACACAACTAACTTGCAGGCAATTCATCCTGAAATCCATGCAAAGGTAAGCTTGTCAATGCCAGTGTTGGCACGTTTTAGCTTAGCTGTGAGCTAAAAGACCACTCCTGTCCTGTAATGTTAATGTTACCAAACAGAAAAATGTATCAGTCCCACAGTGCGGAAATTCAGTCTTTACAGCTGAAAAGGGACTTTTTTTTGTTTTTTTTTTTATAAGTATTTAATTGTTGCATTTTTTACATTTCATATTGAATCTATCATAAATTTAGTCCACCATAAACTTAGAATAATTACTCAACTGAAACTAAAAAACAATACAGATGACTAAAATATTACTATCACTAAATTATTATAAATATTACTAAATTATTATCAAATGACTACAATATGCAACAAAATGCAGTGCTGCTTGCATTACTTTCACTCTTAATTGAACCCAAGATATTTAATGTTTTGTCTAGTCAATTTAATTTCATTTGCTAATAAACATTCATTCCTGCATTTCAGTACTGTAACACAGTCCAAAAGAAATGACTGTCTAAATTTTAAAATCTGCAGTTAAAATTAACACTGCTATGCCATTCCCTAGTCACGATCGTTTATGCAAATAAACCAATAATACCCTGGTGTGGGTGGGTCCTTAGAACATGCAACGTCCTTGCTTGTTTGATAGCACTCCACGACTAAAAAAATAATTTGAAACTGATGTGGATTTTACACAAAAGACATTGTGCACAGTAAACATTCATTCATTATCTTCTGCTTTATCCACCCGGTGCCCCAGTGCCGGTGCCCACCCGGCAACACTGGCCGCAAGGGCAGGAAAAACCCTAGGCGAGCGCCAAGCCATGGTAGTGCACACGCGCACGCGCACACACGCACACGCAAAGTCACACACAACGTCACACACTAAGGGCCACTTTAGAGACACCATGTCTTTGGACTGTGGGAGAAAACCAGAGTACCCAGAGTAAGCCCACGCAGACACGGGAAGAACATGCAGACCCCACACAGAAAGTTTAGTTTTAGTTATTTTTTTTTTTTTTTATTTCCCTCTTAAAGTTCCCTCTTCCTTCTTAAAGTACACAAATGTAAAAGGCATTTCCACCATCTAACCCAGCCTGAAAGGGGAAAAATACATTGTTAAGGTTTACTTTTTTTAATTCGATACCTTCGCTACTAATTTGTTGGTAAGCAAAATACACCTACTGTTGATCGTTACAATAAGTCATGTATGAATTTGAAGTTTTAGCTACCAGAAGTCAGCATGGTGATACAGTGGTCAGCACTATCGCCTCACACCCCTGAGATCCCTGGTTTGATCCTAGAATCAGACTCTGCATGCATGGAGTCTGCATGCCCTACCCATGTTTATGTGGGTTTACTCCAGGTACTGGGTTTCTGACCTCATTCCAAAGATGTGCATTAAACTGACTTGTCACTCAAAATTGGTCCATGAATAGTGTGTGGATAGAATATATAGTGTGCAATAGTGTATAATTGCCTTCACAAAACATGCTATTGAAATGAATGTGATTTTACTTCTGAAACGTCACTATGAAAAAAAATTATGACCATATCTTACCAGATGTAAGTGAACTGTGCTAGTGAACCAATGCTTCACCACCAGAGAAGGCAGAAAATTCTAGTCCAGGGTGCTTGCACAGGCATTATGGATGCTGTGTATGAAAAAGAACACTGTAAAAAACTTTAATTGCCTTAGTCACGCCCAAAACAGTTTCTCTCATATACTGATTTTTTCATAATAGTCCAGCTCTAACTAAGTTGTGCCAAATTTAAACATCAGTTTTCATAAAGTTCTTGTGAAAACACCCTTCTTGGACTCCCTTTAATTTCCCTTTCAGTCTATGATGAAAGAAGAAATTAGTGTTTTGCATAATTTATATAATTTAAATAATGCATAGTTTTACAGAGGACTTAACCTCCACAATACAGTGTAAACTTGTTTCTTGTCATTAATCCGTTTGAAAGTGCCCGATGATTACCGAAATAAACGATAACTGAAGCGATAGTTCCCCATAAGAAAGATTAAATCAAATCCACCCCTTCCAGACACTCCAAAATATGAACAAAAATACATTTAATAGTTGTAAATACAGAAAACAATGAGAAATAAATATAAACAGTTACAAAGTAATCACTCACTTGTATTTAGCACTCAATAAATAAGCACAAAAAACATTGGAAAAAACAATGGAAATGTTTTGGTTGAACACACACTTGTAGCACTTTGAGTCGTCCCCTTTTTAATTTTCCACTGCAACTCAGACAGCAGTGAGCTTTGGCAGGTGAAACATAATCAAGTGGTACAGATGGAGACTAGTACTCACACTGGCAGATACTTCACTACTCAGTTTATTTACTACAACAACCGTAATAAACTCGCTCTCATAGCTTTTCTAGCTGCACATACATGAACTTAATAACCAAAGCTCAGAGGCGTTACTAACAGAAATATAAAAAACAAATAGAATCAAGGAGTCCTGTAATGCTGTCTTGTCTAGTTCAGCACAATGCTCTCTGCTACAACACAAACAATACACTTGTGCACTCAGTTTGAGGGTTTCCTAAAGATATATCTATTTACATATTACAGGATGTTACAGTGGTTGACAAATGCACAGGTGAATGCTTTGTTTCTGCCACGAGTCACATGGACACGGACTTGAGTGACATCCCATTCTTAATCCATTGGGTTTAATATGATGTTGGCCCATCCTCTGCAGCTGTAGCTGATTCAACTCTCCATAAGATTTAGGCCATTTTTTCAGAAGTGCATTTGTGAAGCCAAACAATAATGCTGGACAAGGCCTGACTAGCAGTCTCTGCTCTAATTCATCCTAAAGGTTTTCTTTCGGGTTGAGGTCAGAACTTTGTGTTTCACACCAAACTCACCCAAACTCAGCCATGTCTTTACGGACCTTGCTTTGTGCACTGGTGATGCAAAGTCATGTTGGAACAGGACAATCCCCCAAACTGTTCCCACAAATTGGAAGCATGAAATTGTCCAAATCTTTGGTGTGCTGATACATTAAAAGTTCCTTTCACCGAAACGAAGCGAGGCTTTACACCACTACCAAGTGTAGATGCAGCTGCTTGGCCATGGACACCCAATCTCTGTTCTTGAGCTAATCTGAAGATCACATTAAGTTAGGTCTGTAGGGATTGGAATGTTTAGTAGCAAAATTTCACGACTGGTCTCACAGTTAGCATCCTATCTCGATACCACAGTGGAATTCACTCTCACCAGCTCTTGAGAGTGACCAATTTTTTCACAAATATTTCTAAAAGCAGTATGCATGCTTGGTGCCTGATTTTATACACCTGTGGCCATGGAAGTCATTGAAAAACCTGAATTCAATTGGCTGGGTGAGTGAATACTTTTGGCAGTATAGTTTACTACATATTATATAGCAAAGCTGTATGTGACAATGTAGTGTAATGGTATTGACTAATATATGGGTTAAGTAGGTTAATAGCATAATAATGCACATAATAACCTTACTGGAAAACAAATGTCTATTAATCAAACATGTCTGAATGGATGTTATGCGTCGCATACCTGTAATTAGTTTTCCTTGGTTTGCCAATGACAGTAACACTGGAATCCAACCTAAATTGTGTTGGTACAGCTGGAGCTTTCAAGTAAAGACAGAGTCTTTATATTAGATACCAGGTCGACCCTTCAGTAAGAACATTACTGAAATGTTCTTTAAATATAAATCATCAGTAAAAGAGCACAGATGCTGAGAAGATGTTTCCATGCTGTGTGGGTGTGTGTCACAGCACAGTTCCTCCTTCTATAATAAGAGTATTTCCATGGTCAGATGCTAACTCAACACCAGACAACAAACAAATTTGATTTTGGGAAACTATGTAAGAATGGGAAGTTAATTCAGATGACATCAAGATATAGAGTGCTCAGCCAATATATTAAAACAACCTGCTCTGTAATAATGTTAGGTAGGTTGGGTTCGTCAAATTAACATCCATCGTGGTAAAAGCAGAATATTACCCAGAGCATCACACTCCCTCCACCAACTCCTCTTGCTAAAAACAGTGAGTGTATTTATATTCACTTAACAGTCTTAACAGATTTCTGCACTTATCTGATTATTCAAGCAGTCGTGTATAGACTATACTCCAAACTAGTAATCAGATTAAAGAATATAAATAAACAGATCTGGATTTTACACAAGTTATCAGATTATTCATAGCATGCATACCAGTTAGCCGATTTCAACAGGTTTTCTCAGTGTGTTTATCTTTGCAAGCCTAACCTGACACAGGTCTGCCTATTGTAAAAATCTGCTTTTATTTGGCCTCTTTTGTCCATTGACTGTGACAGTTCTTTTTCTCGCAAAATCTGCCAACCTCGGACATAAACGTGGATTTAAATTTAGCAAGACGGCTACTGGCCACTTTGTGGAGATTACTTTTTTTTTCATTTTCAATTTTTAAGTTTATGTCACATTTATGTGAGACTATTGGCTGACTGATTATTGTCCGAGTCATGTAAACATAGCAGTTTCTCATTATTTGATTACTCAAGTGGATATAAACTCATTGATTGGATTACTGGCTAAATCTGAATTTCTGCAGTTATCGCATTATTAAGTCCACAGAAATGCTTTCAGTGTATCCTGGTACCCTTGTATCCCCAAACAAATGGTGCACATAATTGGCAGCTGGTGGTTTATAAACTTTATAAAAACAAAAACACACTGTTCAAAAAGTCATGGTTCAAGATGATAGAGGTCATTTGTCCTAAAGTGCTAAAACAGTGAATAAACAAACATGCCATAGCCACCTAGACATGGGCATGTTTATACTTATCACAGAGTCTCTATTATCTATATCTATTATCTCTGTGCTGGAGGCTCAAAAGAAGATTTTACATTCAGGTTGTGCTGTTGTTTGAGATTAATGAACAGCCAGCATGGCATTGCAATTAAATATTTAATTGTCTGATTTGCTTAAATATTGAATTCCACCAAGATTAATGATTAAAAGATAAGATACGGTAAACATCCATGTCCATGTGATGTAAAAGAAACCAAACTCATCAGACCAGAATACCTTCCATCGCTCAAGTTCCAGTTCTGACACTTGGCTGCCATTGTGGATACTTTTAAGGGTGTAGAGTGGAGCATAATGAGCACTCTAGGCAGCTCTACATTCAGCAGGGGGCACTGCACTGGGTTTGTGCCACATTCCACCTGGAAAAAGTATTAAGCATTTCTGTGATTTGTGCAACATTAGCTATTTTATTAATTTGAAATGGGGGATTGTTGCTTGTGAGCACTGATAAATCATGGACATCAAAACCTTGTAGTTGGCATATGGTTTGTCCCTCTTCAAACCAATATTGGAAGGTTCTCTCCAGCCATCTGACAATAACCATTTACCCCTTGTATTAACCATATGGACATCATTATTTGTCCCTGACTTTCTCCCACAGTCACCATGTGAGGGTGGCCAAGATGTAAAATAAAGTCTCCAAATCTAAAGTTTTGCGCTTGCTTTTGGCCGTATGTATTCAATTTCAGCAGCAGGAGATGACAAAGATGTCACCCTAGTGGAATTGCTGCAAGAGTATGAATAATAAAACTTGTATGTCATTAAAAACAAAAATAGATTTTGGGTTAGGTTGTGAGCTGTAATAAAAATAGTTCAGGGCTGGCTACATTTAAAATCTTCTTGGTGTAGTGTGGATAAGTGAAACCTGGAATTAAAAAACATGCAGATGCCCCGGATTTCCATATGATCTCAGGTTCAACACATCCGAAATGTGTCAACTAATATTGCCTGCTTTTGAAACTTTGTTGTAGTTGTTCGGACAACATTCCCAGTCTGTTTCCTTTTGGTAACGTATAGTCATTTGTTAAAGCTTTTAAAGCGCTCATCAGAGAGCATATACACTCACACATTCATATACACTCTAGATACACCACTTAACCTAATGCGTGACTTTGGACTGTGGGAGGAAACTGGAGTAAACCCATGCAAACAAGGGGAGTTCATGCAAAGTACACACAGAAAGGACCCAGACCACTCCAACCTGGAATTGAACCCAGGACTTTCTCCCTGCCCCGAGTTACCGTGCTGCAAGGGGCACAGCTGTGCATAAAAATACGAATTTTAAACAGATTATAAAAAACACAAAAAATGTAAAAGGTGTTTTATTAATTGAATTATTTTGTTTATGCTAAGGTAACTGATGTCTTTGTTAGTTGAAGTAATGCATCTAATAAGTACAGGGTGAGCCAAAAGACACAGGACACGTTGTGTGCTGTATCATGGACTTTTTGCAAATGCTGCCAAATCTATTGTTTGGCTATAAGGGATGCAACTGTGTGAAACTGGTGATCTTTCTGGGTGTCGGTTGTTCATACAACAGCAGCGTTCCCCTGTGAACGCTGTGACATCAGAATTGTCAATTCCATCTTCAGTTACCTGTGACAAACAACAAATGTTTCAACTTTCCGTGTTGATAACGTTTGAACCACAAAAGATATTGCAAATCTGATTGCACCAATCAATTTCGGAGACAATTTTGGTCCTCTTTGATATTCTGCATAACTTGTTTCAATATGGTGGCTTTCAAGATGGCGACCACGTTCTGGACATAGTCTAAAAGATAGACCTCCTCACTCATTACTTGCTGGGATATTCAAATATGTCATTTCCCACCTTGTTTCTGAAAAAAAAACAGCGTCGTAGGGTGAACATTTGGCAGGTTATATGGTTATACGCAGCTAGCCAAGACATATGGATATGAGCTATCATTACCTTGTCTGCATAGTGGCTGAATATCTACATATAAAATATTTGCTGGTGTCCATTAATCCATAGAAAGAAAGAGAGCCACTTTAGTCACTCACGCTTTTGAAAACTTATGGGCATCATGGGAAACGTAGTAAATTTGTTTGACATTACCTGTAGTTCTGCTCAGCAAACCTGCATGAAAGTTTGGGTTTTTTTTTTTTTTTTACTTTACCGCTTGAATTTATTGGACACAGCAACATTTTGCCAGGGGTCCGATGACACCCCTGTACACCACCATTAGTGTTTCTACTTATACTGACATAGCAATTAACCTACAAAAATGTACAAGTATAAATTGAAAATAAAAGCACTTTTCTGATGCGACTGCAGTTTAACAGCAGATTTTTTTTGTTCTCATCTCAGTGGTAATGTTTACGTCCATGGTACTTCCATGCATGCTAGGAATGTTAAGCCGCAAAGCTCTGAAATACCTCTTTCAATTTGTCTGGATTAAATCTGTGCATGCAATATGTTTTTTTTTCCTTCCAAGAATATCCAATCTTTAATCTAGATTTCAACATGCTATGCCAAATACACCCCCATTTCTCTGAACAGAGGAAGAAAGCTACTATTAATGTTTTCTGATTCTGCCTAATCATAACCTACAGATTATAGCATCAGTAGAAATCCCACCCATGATCTGTCAGCTGCTGGGGTTTTAGTACTTAAAATAACAGCGTATACAATTTTGTGTATACAAATGTCTGGGAACTCCTGGACAGATTGCACGTTGCATTGCCCTGCTTACTAAAATGCTACATTTGACTGAACTAATTACAAGCTTACAAAAAATAAATTCTACACAACGAAAAACAGCATGCTTTTAAAAAGATCAGAAATACACTGTAAACTTCCTCAAATTGTTTCACTTAGAAAATTAACACGATAACTGTATAAAAACCACTGATCATGCTCGAACGTTTTTGTAAAACTGTACACCCCGTCCATGAAACCCTAAAATTGAAATCTACCCAGATGTTAGATCAGTTTCACCCAGCTCACGTTACAGTCGCGATTAAAGCAACGAAGCGCAGATCCGAAAACTTTGTTTACTTGGCATGAAATCCAGCTGTTTGAGCTGATCATGTGATAAGGGAACCAAATCGGCTACTAAATACTTGCATACTACAGTACTAAAGAGTATATCCACTCAATGTGGCATATTATTTTGGCATGACATTTGCCGCTAGTACGCTGGTTCAGCCCGTTACCTTAAGAAGTTCACACTGCAGTGTGACTGGCGGTTCATTCAAAATGGCTTGATTCAAATTATTTAAAACGTTTAAACATAACTTTAAACACAGCGTTGGATTATATATTAACTCATGCTGTTCAAAGGAGAAAAGGAGTGCGCTTTCGAAACTTTAAATAGTTTACTCGCGTCTTGTCAGCAGCAAAGGTTCGGGTCACAAGTGTTAACTTACATGTTCGAACAGCTGACAACATCCAACGTTTTATTCCACAAGCCTGTTCAACGTTTCGGGGTTTAAATCCTCTTCAGCGTGGTACACTTGTTGTGCTCAGGGAGAACAGCCATTTTGGACTGGGGTGGGCTTATAAACATACTACCATACTACATAGTATGCAAATAGTACATATTACCATCCAAGAGCATACATGGACATCTGGCACTTGCACTTGTAGTCTTCGCTCTAGTAACCTTATATAAGACAGTTGGGAGGAGCATACGGTTTAACGCCACGCCCACCAAAGTCCACGTGCATGTTCTTGTTTTTATTTCACGCTTGATTTAACTATAAATCTGCATTCGTTTTATTTGTCTATTAATCTTTTATTACATATTTATTTTATTTCGTTACGCATTTTTTATTTACAGCCATTGTTGCTTTGGTTCATCTGAAAAAGAGTAGCATTAGGTAAAAAAACTGATTAAAAAAATGTTCATGTATGATCACAATATTGCAACTTTTGCAATAACTTTTCAAAATTATTTACACTATATGGACAAAAGTATTGGGACACCTACAGGAGCTGTTATGACATCCTATTCTAAATCCATAAGTATTAATAAGAAGCTCGACCTCCCTTTGCAACCTTCCACTTTATGTGAAGGTTTTCCACACAGTTTTGGACTGTGTCTTGTGTCTTTATGGAATTTACAACAGATCAGCTTTACGTACATACTGCATTTAGTGTTATCTCTGAAAGTGGAGCTAAACTTTTTTTCTGAATGTGAACCTCTGATTTTCTGCTAATGCTGTAATGCTATGTAGTCACATAGCACACTGGTCCTGGCAGACAGATACTCCTTTAATATGGTTGTGTTTTTAATGTATAAAATGTGTTAATAGGAACAGATACTTGAAATGACATTTTAGTAAAACCAACAGGTCACTGTATGTTGCTGTGTGATCTTGATAAGATGTGGAATGGAATATGGATCATTAAGATGATCCGCCCTGGCTGTCCGGAATCTGATTAATGTATGATGCCACTGCCGGATCCGCTACCAATTTATCATCAGATTGGCCCATCTCTAGTTCAGATCGGGATGACCTCTCTCTCCTGTCATTATTTCTGTTTCTTCTGTGCTGCCTACTGTATGGCTCTCTCTCTGACAGTTTGACTCCCTTGAGGATTTTTCACATTCACTTTGTGCCTGACTCTCCATGGTTATTTGTCATGCTTGGCTGTTCCTTAATATGTCATGTTCCTTTCACTGGAACTAAGGGACCAAGCCTCCAGAACAACAACCCCACACCAATAATCCCCATTCACCAAACTTTGTATATGGCACAATGTAGTCAGAATACTTTCTGGAATGTACTGTAAGTACTGTACTCCTTTGCAACCACCAAAGCCAGATTCGTCCATCAGATTGCCAAGACGCAGAAGCACACATGTCATTTCACATGGCCTACCATGAGTTGCTGTCATTCCCAGTTGCTTCCACTTTGATCTAATTCCAGTTGACTGTGGAATATTTAGTAACAAGAAAATTTAAAAAGACTGGACTTCTTGCAAAGGTGGAATCCTATCATGGTACCATGGTGGAATTCACTGAGCACCTGAGAGCGACCAATTCTCTGATTTTATACACCTGTGGTCATGAATGTGATTGGAAAAGCTGAATTTAATGATTTGTACAAATGATTGAATACCATTGTCAACACAGTGTACATTATAAAAAAAATAAATGGTGTCTTCTTACTGCAGTCGTTTCCATTAACATTTTATTTGTCTGGTTTAATCAGTAGGTCACTGCCAAAGACATAGGACATAAGATACAAGATGAAAAGACTTCCAATGCACACTACAATGTCACAATTATTTAAATATAATCTTAATGAGGTAAAATCACAGTGTTTAGAAAATGTGACAATTTTCCAGGATCATCTCCAAATTCATGTCAGTCAGAGTGAATCATATGAATCAACTGGTCATATGACTCTCACAAAGGCAAACATGGTTTACATTTCCATGTGACATGATGATCATGACAATCATGAAGACTATGTAAAATAATATCAAGTACAAAAGTTATAATAAATCTTTTGACTTTGGACTACATAAAAGCACTTAATGTTCAACCAACAAATATGTAAACCACACCAATACATTGAACATCCCAAACTGCAACCCAACTCACCAACACAACAGCTTACACACAGTTTTCTACACACTGTAGAAAAGCAGTGTTTTCTTTTACAGGACAGTTCAATCAGACATAACATCTAGTACAGTGAGGTTAAAAAAACCCAAAATGAATTAAAATGGCTAGTAGATTCCTTCCATGGATCATGTACGACCTAAAGCTAAATCATTTTAATGGCTTATCGGAATTATTATGACATAATGACTTATTGAGGATATATTGTGTGTTTTTAGAAATAGATTCATATAAAGAGTTTTAATGCTACACCTAAATTGTAAGCAGGTAAACTTCAGCCTATGGGCATCATCTACGAACTAGAGAAGTATAGTTTAGAGTTTAGTGTTATTATCATATTCAAAGGTTTGGGTAGCTCTGTCCAAATCGGATTTAATTTGTTCTTTTCAAAATCAAATAAGTTAATTTTTGCACTTGTCTTATGGTTTTCAATATAGTTAAGCAAACAGTGTGCATAAATCTGTAGAAATTTTGCCCCCTTCTGTAGAAGGTTTGTTAACTTCTTTTTTAAACCAACAGACTATGGTTTGACCAGAAATTTCCAAAATTTTGCACTGGACCTTAGATGCTATTTGTTGGAAATCTAGTGTAGTGTCCAAAGGAAGCAAGCATGCATGTACCCTGAACAGGGTGCCAGTACAACTCTTTTGCAATGGGAAACATCTGCTCAACCAATTTGCTGAGTGTCTTGAGTGTACATCACTATGAACGAAAGATTAGTAGTGACTATATTAATCAGCAGTCCTACCGATTTCAAACCGTATGAAAATAATTCCTATAACTCAATTAGTAGGTATTAAACATTGACTAAAAGGAGGACACCTGCCAGACAAAACAACAAATCCAGGGTTAAACAAACCCATGAACTGACAAAAGTGCACGCATAGGCACATTTACATGCACATCAATGGTTCAGTCTGCATTTTAAAAAGATGAAACCAAAACACTGAAAAGGCATCTTCAGTCTCATAGTTCAGTTATTTTAAGATGCCAAGGAGCTGAAATATACCAGGGATTGCATTATTCTACTATTTTAACATAGCTTGAAACCATGCCATCTGTACCAAAAGTGCAAAAAGGTGAGCGAGGAAAAACTCACCATATCTTCTTTTTTCAACTTTCTCCTCTGACCATATAATTTACTCATTAGTGCAAAGCCTCTAACCCTGTAGCACACCATAACCTCAGTGTGTGTGTGTGTGTGTGTGTGTGTGTGTGTGTGTGTGTGTGTGTGTGTGTGTGTGAGAGTGTGTGTGTGTGTGTG
>JAUZST010096586.1:0-18890 GCA_034779995.1 Parotocinclus haroldoi
CGCTCCACCCTGGGATTGAACCCGGGACCTTCTTGCTGTGAGGCAGCGGTGCTACCCACCGAGTCACTGTGCTGCCCAGATACATGACATGCAATTGAATGGAAAAAAACAAAACGACCCTCATGACATTTCAGTACCCGCCATATACAAAAGGCACACTGACCTAATGCTCTAATACCTTAAGACTTATCGAATCAAACTGTGCACACAACATGCATTAACAATGTTAACTTTTGACTTGATGTTACAATTGTTACTTGATGTTTCTATTTTAGCATTGTTTAAATTTGATCAAGCGAATGTGCAGCCTATTCTCATCAGCTTATCATATTAAGCGCTTGACCTAGCAGTGCTCTCATTAGTTTTGAGACTTAATCACTGAGACGGCGACTTCTACAGCGCTTATAACATTTCAGACAGAGCTGAGAAAGCAAGTACATTAGTAATGTGAAACCACTTTAAGCACAAGTTAATGAACCATATCGGATATACACACTGCACGGTTTAATTAGTCAAAATACCATGCCATTAAAAGTCAGCATGTTAATTTTGAATCCTTGAGAATTGTATTTCAAGTAAAAAGTTGCCATGTTTGGCAAAAGTTTGGATGTTAACATTATGAAGTGTAGGTGTTAAGCGATTGTTTATGAAGTCATAAATAAAAGCTTGAGTTTTTGCCGAGATAGAACGAACAATAATTCATTGACTAAAATGTATTTTTGTAACAGCCTAAAACTAAATCAAAATCAGCTCCCGAAAATAAAGAATGGTCAGTTTTTTATTGCTCAGTCTTTCAGGTTGCCAAGTTGAGTTGAGTTGGATCTTAATAGAAAGGTCATCAGATCCAGCCCCATCATGCCTGGGCCATAGGGCGGTAAATTTCTCCCTCCTCCTGTTGGCTGGACAAAACCTGCCACCAAGGACTTTCCAGCTGATGGCTCAAGATCCTAAAGTGACTGTGTAGGACGAAATCATGTCGATATGCATATATATATTTTTTTTAACTTAATTTTATTCTTTATTATATTTTTTATCTGTGAATATTTACTTCATTTCTGTTGTTTGAACTATTACCACGAACTTATTCGACTGGATAAATTATGTTTAATTTTTACATTTAACATCCAAGCCACCCATGGTGGTTTCTTCCTTAAAACATCCCAACATTTTCCTTGGCACTGTCGCCCTAGGCTTTCTCAATTTGGGATTGGCCCTAGATATTAGAAGACAATCTATGAGTGTGAAGCTGTTCTGAGTCAATGCTCTATTGTAATAAGCACTATGGAAATAAATCTGCCTTGAGTCGACTCAAATAGGTGCTCATTCAAGTCTGTGGATGTTTTTAGTGCTTTCCTCTTCAGGTTTTACAGACGGCTTTGTAAAGTCTTGACCACCCGTTGCTGACGGCCTTTGTGTTTTCTTTCCAGTTTAATAAACGTGGGACTACTCTCTGTCTGTTGATATAGTGCTGGAAGATTGCCAGGACCTGATAAGTCTGACGTTGTCTGTGGGCATCAGATTTAGCCGAGGCCTTGTCAGGGCTAAGTTACAAGAGTGGGAATGTACCAGTCATGTGCAAAGCTTTGATCAGCACGCACCTGGATAATGAGCTTCTGGGTTATAAATGAGAGCGAAAAGGCTCAATGGTCACAGTTACTTTTCACAGATGCTGATGTGAAACATGAATTTGGCCTGAAAAGCCCAGAAGTCTGCCTCTTCACTATCAGTTACTTAGGGACGCCTGATATCTGCTATCTGTCACTCTGTTTGCTTTGTTTTCATCACTCTCTCGCTCTGATTAACTCTCTCCCGCTCTCGCTCTCCTCTGTTTCAGGCTGTTTGTTTGATGGAGGTCTATGCTCCACTGGGCAGGTCTGTTGGGATGGTGAGTATGCAAGCAGAACATGTTTGTCTTTTGGTTATGAGAAGATGGTTTAGGTGGCCTAGCGATTAACCTACCGGACTATAGACCAGAATGTCCAGGGTTCAAATCCCACCTCTGACAGGCTGCCTCTGTTGTCTCCTTGACCAAGATCCTCAACCCACAGTTGTAAGACTGTATTAGTTGTAAGCTGCTCTGGATAAGAGCGCCTGCTAAATGCTGTAAGCGCCATGGTTCCCAACCTGGCGCCCATTCATCACTCGGGGGCAGCAAAAATCACAGGGAGTACACAAGACTTTGTCTGCTGTGAACTGAATTGAATAATAACCAGATCGTATCGTTACACCACATTTGACTACTCACTGGTTTCTGTCTCGCTGCAATGAAAGGCCCCTGGAAGCCACTGCTAGACACCCATGAGCTATTGCTTTATAATTGTAAATGACAGTTTAAATAAATAAAGAATAACTTCAGTTATCCAGTTACAACAGCAGATGCCAAGGTCAAAATATTATACAGTAAGTGAACAGGTAGGCTAGGTGTAAAGGCTCCAAATCATTGCATCATACCCCTGTCATAGCAAGGCTTGTAATTTGCACACACTTGTTCATTAGAAAAAAAAAACCAGTGGATTTCATGAGTGTTGGAACTCAACTTTGAAGCAATGAAAGAACGTTGTTTGCTTCCGTGAAATCCCTTTTCTTATGCACGTGCGCTTACTACATTGGGGAAATGATGACAGTTGTTGCTCTGGGAAATGTTCTACTTGGAAACCCTAGGTCTTGGATCATCATTGTATTCTACAATGTCAAATACTGTATATACAGTATAAGGTAGCGACAAGGTAGCGACACTGATGCGGTGGAGTTGTTTTAGTGTGCTTTGTGCTGGCATTATTGGATCAGACACAGCAGCGCTGCTAGAGATTTTATACACTGTGTTCACTTACTGTGCCCTCTATTAGATACATGTACCATACTGGTTTACCTTGTAGATGTGAAGTCAGGGATAGTAGCTCATCTGTTGAGTGCCGGGAAAGAGCAATCACCCAAATAATACTTGATCTGTGTTGACTTTGTTCAACATAAAACTGTTCATTTGTGGGAAATTTGCTGAAAGCTGACTCAGGCTTATATTATTTTTTACTTTGGCTAAGTGGCCCAGGTTCTGTCTTCCAAATGATATCTGCCACTGGCACATCAGGCACCCCATTCTTAAGTCCAGTTTCATGATGCTCAAAATGGACATTTTTTTCATTGAATCTGATTTTACCGTTATGCTCCTTCAAGTCTGGGGATATTTTTGTGCCAATACTTTTGGGCCAGTTGGCAAATATCCGAAAAATCTGCCTTGGCATTTGAGAATGTTCCCCTTGAAACATGAACTCACTTTTGTTACGCCTGTACTCGTGCCATTCTTGCACTCAGTTTTATTGGTTTTATGTTGACATCTCAAGTATTAAAGCAGTCAACGTTAAGCCTCATTCATGGCCAATATCATGTTAATTTAATATTTGTTTAACTTAAATGTTCAATTGCTTTTGTTTAATTCTTTTCGAACCATAACATTGCCCACGGGTGTCGTGTCTGCATACTTTTGGCCTTGTATTTGTGTGTATTTGCTCTTTGGCATTACAGCTGTTCGCTGTCCGATAAGAAAATTGCGTACCTTAATACTTGAGTCTTTATGCACTTGGGTTTGACAAGGCCTTTGGCAAATTTCTCCATATATAAATGCAATCTATTTGCGTCTTGAGCGTAACCCTTGCCTTTTATTGTGTGGCAATGAGCTTGAAGGGTTCCTATGGCAACTGTGACGTCACTGAGGCAAACGTTTCTCTTTCGTAGATCTGTGCGAGGGACTGTGAAAAAACGGTTAAAGGGAAGTGAGTATGAGTCATGGAGACGATCAGTTTAGTACAAAGCCAGAGGATGAATGCATATCTGACTCATAGACACGGAGAAGCCTAATAAATGCATGATGCATGATGTGTGCTTCTTGTCTAGCCAATAGGTGGTTCTTAGTATATTTAAATGTAGCTTTTTTGCAACTGAACCTTAAATAAATACTTAAAAATAGTTGTATTGACAATGAAGTTCAGCTAGCTCGAACATCCCACACATCATCATATTACATGTGTTTGGTGAGCATTACATCTAATCCATGAGGACATAGACATGGCTAGAACAGCTTGACTCTTTTGAGAAGCATTTTCACTGGTCACGGGAAGTTGAGTTTTAGTAGGAGAAACGTCACGACACTCGCCTAAGTGATTTCTTTCTGACTCAGCTAGCTGGAAACTTCCCAAATCCTACATACAGCACATTTGCATAGCGACTGATAATGGTACCACTGCATAACCATTGGACGGTTAACGATTCAATTCTATTCCAAATGTATTTATATAGCACTTTTTACAATGGGCCATTGTCTCAAAGCAGCTTTACATTGTTATAATATCTTAAAAGGCCAATCTCAAATTGAGCACGCCTAGGGCGACAGTGGCATGGAGATTCAAAAAGGGACCCATCCTCCATGGGTGGCCTAGATGTTAATTGAATAATTATGTTGTAGTAATAGTCAACTTAAGTAAATGCTATGATTTAAATCAATAATAACATTTATATTAGTAAAAAAAGTCCAAATGAATAACAAAATAGATTACCAGTTGCCTGTTTTACAGGCAAATTGCCATGGCTATTAATTACAATGGCCACATGTAGGATTGGGGAGTAGCTGAAACAACATGTAAGATTGGGAGAGGTGTACTCTGAGCCTCCCTCCTCATGGTGGTCTTTCCCTTTGCAGCTATTCTTCAGTCCTTTGTGCATAGTTATAATGGCCACACCAATTCTCATATGAAAATGATCACCGGTCGACCAATGGTTATACAGTTGTGCTCCAGCTCGCACCCGCATCCGAATCACAACCATGATGTTGTTTGAAATAACACACTCCTGCTTATGTTCTATTGGAGCAACTCAGAACTCGTGAATCTTGGTGTGTGCACAGGGCCATTGAAGGTGCCATTTTGCCCAAAGTTTGAAGCTCATCATTTTCTAGAATGTTCTTACCCTAACTTTACAGTCGGTACTTTATATTTAGGTTTAATTCTTCACTCCAAAGACCTTGTTTCTGCTACCCCAGAGTTCAGTATTATTGTGCAAATCTTCAGTCAGTACCTGGCATCAGGGTAGGCTGACCATCGGCATCAGCCACAACACAGTTAATTAAGTTCCTGGCTAGTGGTTCTTCAGGACTCCAGGGGTCCAGGGGCAGTTTGGAACGCAGACCTGAGTGTTACAACTTAGATTCCCTCACCTTAAACCAACAGATGGGTTGGACGACGTTCGCATGGTGAAACATGCCAACAGTTGCAGCTGTTCTTTATGTGGATTACTGTACAGTTACTGAAATATTTCGTTGCAGTTAATGATAGACAAGGAGGTCCTGCCAGATACTGAATGCAAAGGATGTATATTTGTCTCATTTGCTTCCCTTTATTTAACTTTAGGAACTCTTATGATGTGGGTGATTCTTTAATTAGGGGAATTATGGATGTTCTCAGGTTAAAAACACATATGACAAAATAAATAGCTTGGGTATTTAAAAACAGAATTTATTGCATCACCAAAATAATTTATCCATTAATTTAATGTTTTAAACTTGCCACTTTGGCCAATAAAACGATAGAAAAGTGAAAGTACAATGCGCGTTTCGTAACAACTTTCAATTAATTATATATTACAATTTATTTACATATTTAAAAAATTCTATAGAAGCTCTATAGAATTTAGCACTGTTTTTACTTGAAGGCATGTAAACAGGATGGCAGGAATAACTCCAGACAGGGCACCAATCCATTGTAGGGCACATACACCCACACACAAGGGGTATTTTAGAGGCACCAATTAACCAAACATGCATGGACTGTGGGAGGAAATTGGAAATCAGGGAGGACATACAAACTCCAGACAGAATGTCTAAAAAAAGACCTAGTTGAACAATCACCCATTTATTTTTTTTCACCAATTTATTTTTCAAACACCAGTTTAACAGTATTCTAGAAGGACAGAGATTGGATAAACTGACTTCTTAAGACGGCATCGCAAGACAGTGCTACAGTCATAACACTCCCCCTTTGCTGCCCTCTTTATCCATCTACCTATACTTATCTTTATGTCTGTTTGTTTACTCCTGTCTCTCTTTAATTCAATTCAATTTTATTTATATAGCGCTATTTACAATGGTACATTGTCTCAAAGCAGCTTTACACTATTCCATTATCTTAAAAGGCCAATCCCAAATTGAGCAAGCCTAGGGTGACAGTGGCAAGGAAAGACTCCCTGAAAGTGGTAGGAAGAAACCTCAGGAGGAACCAAGACTCAACAGGGGACCCGTCCTCCATGGGCGGCCTAGAAGTTAATCAAATGAATACTAAAAGTATATTAAATTATAGGAAAATTGGGTAAATAATTTAAATCAATAACAAAATAAATAAACTCAATTATAAAACAAAATAGATATAAAAATGAGTCCTCAGTGGGAAATCCTTGGAGGCACATCGTCTCCTAATGTCCAACGATGGAGGGAGTTACTGCACTCTGGTGGGACTGGTTTCTGTTGATGGATTTCTCTCATGGCTGGCTGTCGAGTACTGAGTAAATCATGAGTTTTTGAGTATAACTACAAAATTCGTGTGTAATTATACTAATGTAGCAGAAAATGGCTGGGCTATAAATAGACATGGCTGGAACTGAAGTGCAGTAATTCATTCGACATTCTGAATCTAATTGTGTGGTTCAAAATGGGAAGCGTTAATGTTAATCATTGAATACCATCTGAATTATTTCGAATTTCCTTCGAATATGCTAATATATTTGCCTCTAATGCCATGTCTTCCTGTTCCAGATGAGTTGTTTGGGCAGTGCCTTGCACAGCAGCAAGAGAGATTTCGCTACAGGGTGACCACAGACTTACTGGACCGACTGCAGTCATTACTACAGATGCTTCTGAAAAAAGGTCCATCACACGGTTCACATTTTCCTGTCTCAGCTAATAGCTTCCTTTAGTACTGAGCTACCGCAGAAGCTCTTCTGCACTCGAAAATATCTGTAATGCCATGTGAGCAGCACAATAAAAAGACCATGATACAAAGGAAGCTTGGGGTGATAGCAGCAACAAATGTTGGTATAAAGCAGTGAAGCAATAGTACATCGTTAATTTATTCAATGCTTTTTGCAGGGCTCACCTGGCAGGATGACATCACCCAATCAATTATAAACAAGGAACTTAGCAAGGTCGTAAAGATCCCACAGCAGGCTGGTCTGAAAAACAAACCTACGTCCAAGTAAGACATTTAGCAACAGCGATGAACTCTGTGCATTTTTATATGTGTACTATACAGTACAGATGTGCTATTGACAAGCGCATTACGTTCTGTGGAACAGGCCGTTGAACGAAATGGACGTTGATCAGCCATTACCATAGTTACGTAGTCTGTTTATTTTACTGTAGTGTAAATATAAAGGGCATTTTTACAAGGAAACTGTGTGCCATCAGTACGTAAACGCTGCAAAGATACCTCTGATCACCGTCACAGCATCCGAAGCTTAAACTGTTACACGTATCACCCTCCAGGAAATACACAACACCGAGGTTTTTTTTTTTTTTTTCAGTTACAACCACAGATTAACAATCACACACAACGTAGAACCAAAATATAAACATGCATGTTGGAATATAAACATAACTAAACCATACCTCTCTGGCTGCACACAAACAGAAGGGAATGAGTCCACGTGGGTTTATAGCAGAAGTCATGAATTAATAAAAAGTGTATAAACAAACTATCAGCCTATGACATAACTCACAGTTATGGTTTGAAAAATACACATGCAAAACCTTTTGGCGTCTAAACAGCGCTTCAGACCTACACTGTTAAAAGTTAAAAAGACAAATTTTAATACCTATTATATTTTCTTAGAATTGTTAAGATCGCAGTCGTTAAAGTGGACGTTAATCAGATGGTCATTAAAGAGCACTGATCTGTACTGCGCATGATATGCATTGACCCTGTAAAGATTAGTGTTAGTATTTTTAGTTTCAGTATTGGTATGCTTTCTTTATTCTTTATATTTCTAAAGGCGTTTCCTTCCAACAAAATATTTTTTTTTATAAACAAGCGATCTATGTTAACGTCCATTTGCTTGTCCGCGGGCAAGGAAATATAAAGTCCGTCTTACATATGTCAGACTTTAAAAGTTTATATTTCATTCAAGCCTGAGCGACAGAAAACTTGTACGAGCGACCCCTGCTGACAGAAAAGAGAATAGCAGGCTTAATAAAAATTACTTTATAGTACAATGCAAAACTCATTATGTCTATTAATTGAGATTTTTTGTTTCAAACAAAGCACTATATGCAAAATATGAAAACAAATATTACAGTGTGTGACTGTGGCAAAGTGCGATCAACGTCCATTTTGTTCACAGTACATAATGCAGACGTTAAATGGTGAATATAAGCATGGCGTATAACAATGGCAGTGCTGTAATTCCTGTATGGTTTTACTCAAGACATTGTTTGCTCATTCTAATATGCTCATATTAGTATGTAACCAAGGAAGCTGATTTAAGATGGATTAATGTCATTTTTTTTCCAACTTCACTGTACATACAGCTTACATCTAAGCAGACATTTCAATACCTGTGTGAAAGATTGATTTGTACATCTAATGGCGTGTAATAACTATAATGTCAATACAGTAAATGACTATACACTCGTACTATACAATTTTATTGAAGATTTACAGTTAGTAGTACAGTTGGCCATCCGTTTACACAGAGGATTGACTCCAGAGCTCAATAAAGATATGAAAACCCAGTCTCTTATATAAAAATGGTGTAGTATTTGCTTAATTATTATATTTATTACAATGTTTATGTACTGGAAACTGAGGATTTGTGAAATCACAGGACACATTTGACTAGTTCTTATAAGTACATTATATGTATGGAGCTTTTAGGTTCGTTAGTATATGTTTAATCACATAACCCAACGCATTAATATGTGACAAACGGCGTTGAATATTCATACAGGAGGCATTGAGCGGTTATTATCATTTCCTTGCTCTATATCTTAGCTTCCCTGAAGTCTTTTGTGTCCATTTTTGCATATCTGATTCAGGTTCATTCAGATGCAAATATATTCCTTTGAGTTTTAATCACTTCTTCTTTCTTATCACACACGTCCCATTTCACTATTTCTCATTGTCTTCCTTTGAATTGTCTCAAGCTCTGATGGAGTGCCAGCAGATCAGCTAAATCCCAAACAGCGCTATATGGACTACATGATTGTCGATCCCCCTCGGTCCTCCCTCCACATGCAAAGCCTGAAACCTTATTCTTACCAAAAGGTCAGAACGCTCATGCCATATACACTCATGCAGACTTTTAAAAGGCTTTCTGTTAACTGCCGTTGTGCTAGTGCATACCTTTTCCCTGTACAGTATGGTTATCAAGATGAAGAGGAACGTTCCCTGAACCTGCTGGAGGAGAACATGTACCCCTCAGCCTCTTCTCACTCCAGAGTGCCCAGACCCCGATCTCAACCTCTGAATAAAGAGACACAGCTACTTCAGGATCTGATTTCCATCTTCCTGACTGCTTCAGAACAGCCCACCTCTCGCCATCCAGTGGCAACCCCCATTTCCACGTCAACGTTGTTCCAAGAGCTCGACTTTCCATTGGATTACAGCAAGGACTATGCTTCTGAGGACATGGCGGTTAGCAGCCAGCAAAAGAGGAAGAAATTCCCCAAAGAGTATGGGCATGATCATCAGGGTAAGTGTGAGAAGCAAACTACAGGTGAACCCCACTATCCAAACTCCTGCTACCATAATTTTCTCTGTTATGGACAGGGTTCATCTACTTACCAAAATACTAACCTGCTGTAACAAATGGTAATCCAAAAAAAAACAGCATCTGAATGGCTTTTTTAATTCCAACTATTCTATTCTATTTGATTTCTATTTGTGAGTAACCATAGCTTTTGTTTTATAGTGTGTTTTATTTTAAATTGTTATGTTTTATAAATATGCTGTAGATTTTGTGTTGTAGCTTTAGAAACCGGGACCTTGCTACTGCTTGCCCGATCTGCAGATACCTGGCAGGCAGGAGGGCAGGAGGGCAGGAGGGCAGTGCCATCCAACCAGGTCAGGCACTATGTAGGCAAACTTGGGCTCTGCCTAAGGGAGGGGATGCCAGATGGGTGGAATCATCCCTTGGTCCTACAACACTGTCCCATTCTTGATCCTAAAACAGAACGGTGCCCCATTCAGGGTACATGCTCACATGCATCCTGTGCATTCCAGAGAATCCATGACCCTGAACAGCATTAGCTGGGATAAAATGTGGAAAAAACATCACTGTTTGGATTCTGTAGTAAATAAGAACCTAGTAGAGTCCCAGGAAAAATGTACTGTGAAATTTGGCAGTAGAACCATGAAGTGTCCACAATGACCATCAAAATCTATAGAAGAACCGTAAAATAATTTATGGTCAGTTCATAGCCAACCGAGTTTACAGTTGTACCATGAAATTTGAGTGGGGCCATAAAGTGGCCAAATGACCATCAGAATTCAAAAAATACAACTGTGAACTTTATGGTCAAACTGTGAAAGTTCACATTAAAACTTTTAAAACATCAAAACAATTTGCAGTTTTACTATGAAATCTCACTGTATTTGTTCCTGGGATTGATCAGTTTCTGTCAAACCACTTGCGATACCTGACAAGTGTCAACATTTATATGCAGACCCCACGCAGCACAGTCTGAACGAGCTTCTTCTGCAGCATGGCTTTGACCTCTCTCACTTGGAACCTGGAGAAATGGATCGTCTCTTCGCTGTCCTGGATCTCCTGCAGAACGGACCTGCAGTAGCACAGAGTCAGGGTGACTCACTATTAATTAAGTCCTTAAGGACTATAGAAACGTAAGAATAAACCTAGCTTTGTGGTGAGCTTTGGTCACCATAGTATTAATAGTTTGCTAATTGTCTTCTTATAGATCGTACAATGGATTCCTCTACACCGCAGAAAATGGTAAGCCCACTTTTTTACAATTAATCCTCCATGTTGAAAAGGTAAGTGTTGTTGAATTGTATGGCCAGAAGATGGTGCTGTTTACGTGTTTCGCGTGTAATCTGAATACAGCGTGTCTGTTGCCTCTTTATAGATAAAGATTACTGAGGGTTCGATGACACACACTGTGGAAAAAGCTCCAGTCCCAAACCATTCTTCCTCTTTATCTTCTGCTCATGATGACCACAAGACTAGTGGATCACCACAGATCTCTGATGTTGAGACTGGCAACGACATAGTGGCCCATGTAGCCCTAAAACAGGATAATGGGTATAAAGCAGAGGGAAATGAATGGAAAGGAGTTCCCAATACAGCACCAGTAAAGAATCAAACTACATACAAGGAGGAGTATGGATACATCATTACAAATAAAAGGTACAGCCATTGCTACTTATCTTGCTTTTTAGTGCGTCAGGAATTTTGGATGTCCATTTGGACTTGCGAATCCAAAGGAGTTTGGGCATATATTTATTTAAAATCCATAGCATCAATATTATTTCTCTTCTGTTCACCTATGGTGACTTACATTTACCAAATGTAAGATGGGACAACCTACCGGTTGTGGACCAGGTGGTCTGGGGTTCAAATCCCAAACCTTAACCCACAATTGCTTGGACTGTAAGAACGTATCAGTTGAAAGTCGCTCTGAATAAGAGCATCTGCTAAATAATGTTGATTCAAATTTACACAGGGTTTCTGACGGTTACATAAAGTAACGAGCAGATGAAGTTCCTGGACTTGTTAAAGGGCACAACAGTGGCAGCTTAGTACTCCATAACCGAGTTCAGTTTAGCATACGGTGAGGCTGTAAAGATAAACCCCGCTCGTTATTGGACACTGAGTTGGCAATACAATGTTTGTACTTCTGAAATGATGCAAAACAATGCACATTAAAAACAAATGTGAATGTGGTTTTTAAACGAAAACAAAACATTTAGTCTCTACTAAACTGCTAGAAAGCAGTTTAAAATTCAAATTCAAATTCATCTTTACCTTAACGTGTTTTCAGCGGCAGGAAAGAAGACGTGTATAGCACCCTCTGGTGTACAAAAAAATGCAATCGCATTAGAAGGTGTAAAGTAAACAGAACGCATGTGGCATCATCAAGCTCTACGATGCACCTCGATTATACAACCTTATCCAGATTGAATTTAAATTCTTCTTATTAGACATTGCTTAATGCCAGCTCAAATATATAACAACACAAGAACACCATCCAGCTAAGAGCCTGTAAAAAGTGAATGTGGGAACAAACAAAAGTTGTGCTATTAAAAAAAATTCACTTAACGGCTGAGTCAAAAGGGCGAATAGTAACTGGGTGCTAGTACTGAACCTTCATGCGTGTCTTCCGCTGATCTTGAGTGATGACTCCAGTCGAGCCTAGTGGTCGACCAATATGGGTTTCTATGACCAGTGCCAATATTTAGAGAGCAGGGTAACCGAAGGTCAGGGATAACAGCCAACCGAAATGAAAACAGTACGATACTCTTTCGCATATGCTGAGCATGAGGGCACTCGCCAACAGAGTAAGCGTTTAGCTTTTGAGCTTTTAAAGGTTCATTCAAGAAATGACTTCTGGATTTAAATAAAGAAATTACACATTTTTAAATATTTTATTATATGAATACGCTTTACGGCAATTGTTTTTCCAATCGTAGATTAATGCGGTTTAAACTCGGTTCAGCTATGATAGTGGTATAATATATAACAGTACAGTATAGACTATATTGAACCCCTCAGTTCATGACGCATTCCTGATGAATACTTATGATGGTCGAAACATATCGCCATAGTAAATCAGGGAGCATACAGTATGTGCAATACAACTCCATTAATGCATACAAGACCTTTATATAGTGTGGATTTGGGGTCTGGAAAGGATTCATTCAGTTTACATTATTCCTTATTGGAAAAATGGCCACTTTACTCATCATTTTCTGTACTCGATGAGCCTTCTGGAAGGAATTAACGAAGAGAACCAAGGTACCCCTATATCAAAATGTCTTTGAAACTGATCAAACTAGTAATAATAAATGAGACACAAAGTTGCTGATAACAAATTGATCGCAATTTGCCTTATTTAAAAATAAGAATGGAATGAAAACATTTATTGCACAACCATATTTATTATGCATAACTTCATCATCTTGTTCTGGGTGAAAAAAAATGAGTTTATACTTGCAAAATAGGTTTGAGTAGTGCACATGGTAGAAACTTCTTTATGTTAATAATTCCAGTGGCAGTTTATGAGCTACAAGTTGTAATGCAAGACGTTTCTCCAAATCTTTTTTGATATCAGCCTCTTGAGATGCAGATTAGTCGACCATTCCAATCTCAATGAAGTACAGAATGGGATTTATTTAAAGCCTCTACATAAGAAGTGACTGCGGTAGCGGTTAAGGTACTGACCTGTGGGCCTGATGGTCCCGGGTTCACATCCAACCCCTGCGAAGCTTCCACAGTTGGGTTCTTATGCAAGACCCTTAACCACCATTTGCGTAAACTGTAATACTGTAGGAGTTGTAAGTGGCTGTGGATAAATGATGTAAATGTAAGAAGGGGATGGTTATTTTTTAGCTTTGTAAGGTGAGCATCATTGTTTCATTCTGATATGGAAACCTACAGGGAGCCTGAGAAGAGAATGCAGCAGTGGGGTAGCACACAGTGTAAGGCACAGGCAAATTATCCTTATTACCTCTCACTGTGTAGAACGGTCACTCCATGTTCTCTATTATCCTGTAAAAGATGTGTCCAGATTTCTCTTCTTCAGTTTCAGTCACCTTATGCAACGAATATCTGCAACTCCATTTAGGCAACAGGAAAATAGTGCGCTGATTGAATACGCAATCAGACGATAATTTTCTTGTATCGCAAGGCTATCATTAGAAAACCTTCACTGAATGACCTGACAATGAGAGCACAATATCTCCTCGTGTCTTAGAATTCAGACGAGGTTTTTGTTACGGTAGGGCATCCCGGAAATCTCACAAAACCATTCCTGGTCTCGCCAAATCCCCAAGATCCCTATCGGGTTTTGCAAGTCGGAGCCCAGAATGCAGTATCCACAGACAGACAACGAATAAGGGGAAACGAAAGAACATTTATTAAATAAAACACACATAAACCAGGCATTTAAACGATAAGTAAAAATAAGTCCACGCGCGAGTCCGGAGAGGACATTACGCCTATGGTCCGGAGTCCCGTACAGTCCAGGGGTCCGCGAACTACCTGGGCGCTGAAAGTCCACTGAAAGCCAAAGGGTCGAGGTCCAGGGTGACAGGGTCCCAGGGGTCCATGAATGGGCTGGAGCGGCGAGGGTCCGACGACGGCAACGGCACTGCCATAATGGCTCCGCGCCAGAGGGTCCATAAAACGGCTTCAATGCCGGGGGCCAAGCAACAGCACCTTCTGGAGCCGGGATACTGCGACCGAGCCAAAATAACTAAAGAAAAAGAAAACTAAAAAGAAACTGGCAAAAAGGGGGAGAAAGGAGAAGGACGGCTATCAGAGCCGAGGATCTAAGGACGGCCACTATGGCCGAAGATCCAGGGGCTGCCCTTTACAGATGGATACGGGGTCGGCGCCATTACTGCGAGCCATTCGAGCCGCAGGTCCGGGGTACAACCCCTTCCAGCCTCGTGTCCCGGGCGCCATCAGCTGCCTGGGAAGATGAGCGGCGGAGTCCAAAAGGACTTTAAAAACGAACCAAAAAAGAAAGCGCGCACAAACATAGGGAACAAAACGTAACGCTAGCTACGTCACACGGGGACTAACGTAATGAGCTGGCGAACACAGACGTGCTCGATTGGCTCATAAAACCAGACTAATTAACGGAAATGAAAACCCGGTGCATAACTGAAAAGAACTTACCAATGGATCGCCGTGGTAAATTCAAACAAATGCCATGAATGGCTCAGGGAGAAACAACACTAAGGGATCAGGGTTAAATAACGCGCCGCAGCGAAGAACGAAACGGGCTCACAGCGTGAACCTTAACAGTTTTATTATCATTAACTCCTATTTTGTCCTATTATGGAATAATTTTAATTTTTCGTCCTGCATCATCTAGCACTAACGGTCAACGTCAAATTTATTTAGCGCTTTTTACACAGGATCATTTAAGATAATTGTTATTATTTACTCAACTTTACTACCACTACAAACTTAACCGAACTATTTCACAATGGATAGGAAAAACTCTGAATGTAGAAAGAAGAAACCTTGGGAGGACCATGACTCAAAAAGGGATCTGTCCTCCTTGGGTGGCCTAGATGTTAAATAAAATAGGTAGTAAAATTAAGTAAATAATAACAATTAACTTAAATTATACTGTGTAAAAAGCAGGGTTCCCGTTTATTCAGGGCCGACAGAAAATCACATCCCCTTGGAAAAGTCACTTTTGTCTTATAGCCTGAAATGTAACATTATTCAAATGAGTATTTAATAGCAATAAACAAGGCAATACTGAAAATTACTGGTATGGCAGAGCTGGAAAACTGTTCAGTATCTTGGTGTAATATTTTGTTAGTGCCACCTTTAATTACAACCAGCAGTCTGAGCATCTTTTTGCACGCCTTGTATAACTACTCTTATGAATTATGGCTTATTCTTAGTTGCAATATTGTTTGAGAATTGCTTTCTTGAGTCTCAGCATTCATAAATACCACTTAAAACATTACCGAACCAAAAAAATAAGCCTTATGTTAACCATATTCAAAGGTGCCGTTGACTTTTCTGGGCTGGGATGGTCCATCACATGTTGGAAGCATGTAGGTACAGTATCAAGATAAAAAAAAACTGTTCAGACTAAAAACCAGGGTCTGACATGGTATGGAGTTGTGTCAGGTCATTTACACTTCTGTTATGGCAGCATTAATGCTGATGAAGATGTGATTTTAGATCATTATAGGACGACATCTTTTCCAAGGACCTCTATCTATTTTTCAACAGGACAATGCACAACCAAATGCTGCACACATGCATAAAAGAGGGTACGGGTACTGAACTGTAATCTTGACACGTCCCCAGTAAAGAATGTGTGGAGATTTTGAAACAAAACGACGCCTACCCCATAGTGTTGCACATCTTAATGAGGAAGAATGGGGCACACGAACACCTGAACCGCTTCATCGCTTGGTATCCTAAATCTTTTTTAAGTGTTGTGAGAAGAAATGGCAGCATTAATTGTAAACACTTTACTGTACCAACTTTTTAAAAATATGTTGCAGGCCTGAAATGCAGTAATGAATGTTTGAAATGAAACTAATGATATTTTAAGTTGACCAGAAAAAACACGAAACACTGGGTTCATACTGCCTGCAATGAAATAAAGTCATATTTTTTATTTGCATTTTCCATACTGTCCCAACATTTTTTACATTTTGGGCTGTATTAATGTTGGATTGATCCTATCCTAATTGATATGCTAGGCCAGGGGTTTCCAACCTTTTGCAACCCAAGACCCACTTAACCCACCACAAAACTTTCCACGGCCCCCCAGAATATGTTTTATTGTCGTTTAAAACCAAACAGACTGCAACCATCCACGTGACCTGTGTAACTGACTGCATAATCACACAACAAAAGAAACTAACCATTTACAGAACTTTTTGTCACTCACCTAATGAGATGGCTGATGTTGTTAATCCACTAGCTAGCGCTGCGTGTCATGTGACTGTACTACGCCAAACCAATTAACGAACTCCAACTAAGCATGTTTTGTTTTGCAAATAAACAAACTAAATATGATAAACTATCTATTTATTGGAGAAAAAATACTTAGCAAAAAAAAAAAAGATTTTTGGCCTACGGCCCCCTTGCAGTACATCTGCGGCCCACTGGGGGGCTGGTTGAAAACCACTGTGCTATGACTGTGAGATGGCTCTTCAGCTGGAAAACACAGAATATTTAAAATTTGAAATATTAATGCATCTTCTGGGAGTTCCACCAATAATGACAGGGTTCACATTTATACACATTTTCTGCCCTGGACTTATGTTGTTTGCACAGAATGTGTTTGTGTGTTATTGTGTCCTGGAGGAAGATCAGATCTCACTTTATTTATTTAATCCAAATTATTTACAAACTTGTTTTGCCACTGTATAATCCTATTACACACCTTTACAGGGGTTCAAAGTCGTGTCACATTCTAAAACTTCCATGTTGGACGCCTCGGGCAGGACCGACCATACTCTCCATCAGGCTCATTAGTGCATGACTCAGCACAATCTTGCTCTAGCAATGACCCAATGTACTCAGTTCCCAAGCGGTTCTGAGATGGAGACCTAACCCAGAGTCCATCATGGTTCAGAACCATGGGGGGTAGAAATGAATGACATGAAACGACCTCGTCTCTGATTTGGCCTGACCCATTGATCTTGGACACTGCCACTAACCTCTTTCATTATACCCCTATTGTTTCTGTAGTCTGTCCATGTTTTCGGTTTGTGACCAGTAACTTCTCTTGCAGCTTGATAGGTCCGGCTCTCGCGTTCCAAGTTCGCCCCAACGGTCAGAATCTGACAGCTGGAGCAGTGGTGCAGAAGGCTGGTGAGTGTGGGGGAAGACTTTTTTGTCAATGTGGCAATTTGCTGTCAAACAATGAGACATATGAGCTTATTAGTCCTGTCTAGACAGCACTGTTTGTGTATAGCTACATTAAAGCGAAAGTTGTAGATTCCGCAAACTCAGAGCAAATCTGCTCCAGGACTTACTTAACATGTACCAATAACATCATTATGTGAGTAATCTTAAGTCATTCCAGGCTGCTCCACCATCAGATGACCATTAATGTCTCTGGTCAATGTAAAATATATGTATTAAGATTTCTGCGTGTGTATCCACTGTGTGAATGTGTAGCCACGGTGTGTTATATGGTCCAGACCTCAAATTGTGTCATTAATTTATGGTGTCATTTTAAGCAGTGGCTGAGAAGAACTTTCTGAAATCTGAAATGGGACTGAATGTGCTCCAGACAGGTGATGGAGAGGTAAATTGTTTTCGTCTTGTTTTATTTCCACTTGTCCTGCTCTTGATTGTGGCTGTCCCAGCGTCCATCACAGAAGAGAACTTGCCCCTCTCTGGGACAGGAAGTCAGTCCAGTGCAGAACCAGCAGAGGTTGCTGTTGCAGCCGTAGCGACAATATTTAGACCAACCGACCTCCAGTGCCAACTGATACAGCCAGTTGTGCCTAAATTGGATGCCTGATCAGGGGCAGGAATCCCAGGGAGACAGCAAAAATGTAAGGTAGTTGTTGTCCCCCCAATATAATCATAGTAAACATATCCATATCATTTTAAATATATATGCAAACATACAGTTATATGAATTCACTACCTACCGTCACCAGACCCCATTTACTCATTTTCATTACGTAACTATTTATCTAAGTTGCCCTACATTTGGTGTTATTATCGACAATAGCTTGTTTATAAAGATGACTACAGTGAGCAAATATTTCTGAAGAATACTTGATTTGATTTAGTTTAGTTGGTTATCCTTGGGTAGTTTTTCTGCTTTTGTGACGGTACTTAAAGTTTAAAATATTCTCTTTGAAACGCTAATGTAGCAGACTCTGAGATAACACTACATAGCAATATATAGTGGGTAAGGAAAGTATTCAGACCCCTTTACATTTTCTCACTGTTTTATTGCAGCCATTTGCTAAAATCCAAAAAGTTCATTTTATTTCTCATTAATGTACACTCAGCTTCCAATCTTGACAGAAAGAACAGACATATTTTTTGGTACATCAATTTAAAAAACCTGAAGTATCCCATGGTCATAAATATTCAGACCCTTTGCTGTGACTCTCATATTTAACTCACAAGCTGTCCATTTCTTCTTATCCTTCTTGAGATGGTTC
>JAUZST010096597.1:0-18889 GCA_034779995.1 Parotocinclus haroldoi
TCTATATCTATGTCTTTCTCTATATCTCTGTATTTTTATATGTTTCTCTCTATCTCTCTCTCTCTCTATCTCTGTCTCTCTCTCTCTCTCTCTCTCTCTATCTCTGTCTCTCTCTCTCTCTCTCTCTCTCTCTCTCTATCTCTGTCTCTCTCTGTCTCTCTATCTCTCTCTCTCTGTCTCTCTATCTCTCTCTCTCTGTCTCTCTCTCTGTCTCTCTGTCTCTCTATCTCTCTCTCTGTCTCTCTGTCTCTCTCTGTCTCTCTCTGTCTCTCTCTGTCTCTCTATCTCTCTCTCTGTCTCTCTCTCTGTCTCTCTCTCTATCTCTCTCTCTCTATCTCTGTCTCTCTCTCTCTCTCTCTCTCTCTCTGTCTCTCTCTGTCTCTCTCTCTCTATCTCTCTCTCTCTATCTCTCTCTCTCTCTGTCTCTCTCTCTGTCTCTCTCTCTCTGTCTCTCTCTGTCTCTCTCTGTCTCTCACAGAAAGCATAGCTAGATGAGGCCTCAGACCAGAAATGTGAAGGCTAAGGAGATAAAAAGCCATAAAGAATCTGCTGTTTAAACTCAGCAGCTACAGGGATAGTAGCAATGTAGCATTTCTAGCCGTGCATTTCATGCACCAATGACAGTATTATGTCGCTATGAGCAGGGACTTTTGTAATTTCAAATAAATGAAATATGTGTAACGTGTGCAGCAACATTTTTGGGCTAAATTTGTAAAGTCAAACACACCACCAGGTTAACGTCATGGTTTTTCGAAACTTTATTTTCTTTATCTACGACATGATTAGCATCGAGCAGTGACCCTCGTGCGTGGTTTCAGCTCTCCGCAGATTCATTTTTAATATATTAAAAATACAAAAATCACAGGACACACATTTATTTCAGAAACAAAAGGGAAAATGACAGATCTGAATACCCCAGCAAGTAATGGCTGAGGGGGTCCATCTTTTAGGCTATGACCGCAATGTGGCCGTCCTGTTGGATCAAGGGCAAGTTTTTCCAACGGGTGGTCATGTAGCATATGAAAGAAAACCAGAATCGTCCCCGGAATTAATTGCTGAAATTAGATTCGCAATATCTCGTGTGGTTCAAAAGTTATAAACACAGAAAGTTCAAAACTTTAGTTGTTCATCACAAGTGGCTGATGATGGAATTGACTGCCGTATCATAGCAACAGGCAGAAAGATCGCCAGTTTCATACAGCACTATTGCGTCCCTCATAGCCAAATTCAGAGAAACCGGGACTGTGGACGACAAAACACGTTATGATCGTCTGAAGAACCGCAACCGACCAAGAAACCTCAACAATGGTTTTGGCAGCCTTTCCGAAAACTTCAAGACGCAGCATGTGGCGTGTCCTGTGACTTTTGACTCTGCCTGTAAGTCATAAATCCATTTTAAATTGCATGCTGTTATGAACGTCATGATAACACAATGACACACAATCACGCCATCCTGTTCAGGACAGGAATCACCTCTTGGCCCAGTGTATCCTCGCTGTACAACGGTCGCTACAAAACTTTTAATTTGGTTCTCTTGTAGTGTCTCTTTTAGACTTCACACCAAACACATCTCTAGGACAGGGCTAGCCTCCAACACATGTTTCTGTCATTTTTTTTTGCTGAAGCTATGAGACAAATCTGGAAAACAGCACGAGTGTTTCACCCCAAATCCCCGAAACCAGAAAAAGCTCATATTAAATCGATGACACTATTTTCCTTTACCTGTGAAATTACCTGTGTATTAACACATGGCATGATGCCAAAATCTCACGGTGTGAGTCACACAGGTTCACGTACACTATTCTGAATTTCTATTCTTCAGAAATATAAAATTCAACGTTTCCACTCAGTTATTTCATAATTGGTGAAACTGCCGCAGAGCATTTTATTTGGACATTTAAACCACAGTTTCTAGTCATGTATTTTAACTGTAGCACACTAAAGATAAAAAAAAAGATAAAAATGAACATGTTGTATGTTACACCCCTAAACAAAATACAATTCCCCCCCGTTTTAAACCCACTCTCTCTGTCTGGGTTCCAACAGAGCTCAAGGCGATGTCCCAAACGGGCTGCAGGTCAGAATACAAATTATTTGCATCTTTCGTAATGAAACCTTGTAGCTCCAGCAAAACTTCAGCAGCAAATATCATACTCCAAACATGGCTTGGCTGATATTTTTGAACAGTTCCCTTCAGCTTCGAAGCTGTTCCCAGTTTTTTTCTTTTAGCTGAACTACATTATTGAAGGTCCAGTGACAGTTAGTGGTTCTCCAGGGAATCCCACAAGCCCAGAGTCGCAGGGTTAATGCATGTTTTTAATACTAGGGGTGTTCGATCTCAATCTCACCCCACTTTTCCTCTCACATTTTTGCTTGCATGTATTTAAAATTAAAGAAAGTCTTATCTTATTTTAAAAGCACTACACAGCGCCTTCCACAGTGACCCTCATATGTGCGGTTTCAGCTCTGGGATGGGATGGGACTCGCCTCTCTGCCCACAGTTCTTGGACCAAAAACACATTTTATGTATACGGTTCTGTATTATCCACCAGAAATCTTGGAACAGATCTCCCCCAAATAAACGTGCCACTGTTGTATTAACGTTAACATATTTTAATCCGTCATGATTTTAAATCAGTCGCATCACAACATTGACCGTTGGTGAGACTTCTCTGATAGAGACTGTAGCATTCAGCGATGACCAGAATGCAATCTTTCTAAATTCTGCACATTTTTATTTGGTGCTATTATTAGAAACAGCAAGTGTGAGCTGTTATCTCGTTTACCAGGCATGCTGCCATGCCAGTTACGCTGGAAGTTTAGTTTGTTCATGTGATCAAATCTGTGCCGTTGCAGTAATAAGCAAAGGCCTTTAAGGAAGTGTACGAAATCATGAACTACCTTCAACAATTTGTTTCCCTATAGTTCTTTGTAGTATGTAGTATGTCAGTAATTACAGGCACCTTCACAGAGTCAAATGCAATGAATATCTTTAAATAAAACCGATCCAAATTCATAGTGGTGTTCTTTCTATGTTTACAGAACAATTAATTCAGCTAGGAAGAACAAATGGAAATGGTACTACTCACAGAAAAAAACTAGGCCAAAGAGAAGTGAATTCAGTTTGCACCCAGACCATAAGCCACACGTTTAACATAAGAGGATCTATACTTGTTTAGCAGTAGCCAACATCTGAAGAGTCCTAGTGGTGCCTTGTAGTCTCCAGTTCGGCGACACACACAAGGTTACATCCATACACAATTTTATCTCAAGACCAGTCGTATATAAACACAAGTCGGTGCCAATTTAGATTAGTCAGTTAACCTAACACGCATCTTTGGACTTTGGGAGGAAACCAAAGTACTCAGAGTAAACCCACGCAGACACGGGGAGGACATGCAGACTCCACACAACCCTTGACCTTCTTTCTGTGAGGCAGTGGTGCTACCGACCGAGCCACCATGCTACGCTGCTTTAGCTGTGAATGAATCATCCACTAGCCTTGCAACATTGACAACATGCCATTTAGCAGACACTCTTCTCCAGGGCCACTTATACAGTAGTTGATACGGTCTTACAATCCAAGCAATTGTGGGTAAAGGGCCTTGATTTGAACCCTGGACCATACTGGTGCATACTCCAGACACCTTCTCTGTTAAGATGGCCTTGCTGACGGACCTAACAATGGCAGCAGCTTAGTAGAGGTGGGATTTAAACCCTCGGCTGTCGGTCCATATTCCAGCACATTAACCACTAGACCACAACAGTCCCAGTGTCAGTAATTACAGGTACCTTCAACAGACTGCGTACCGCCCTGGGTCTGTGCTCTCAAAGAAAGGACCGTTTTGCGAATAAAACCTTTTGTTTTCACCTTTATATATGATACTTGACCTAAAGTTAAATCCAAAAAACAAATCCTTTTAGGATAGTGATCACACAGTGTACGACTAAAAATGGGTACGAGGCAGAGAGAATCCCTGTTCGAGAAAGATGGTAGTTTATAGGGCAGCACTGCAAGATATTAGCCAACATTGCAATCCCTGAAAGCCAACCTCCCTCTTTAATGCTCACATTTATTCACCCTTCTGCCACTTTAGAAGATGACGGTACAAAACATGACACCCTGGACCTTTGGAAGAAGCCTTCTTTTAGTATTACGGTCCACAAAGACTCGTGACTCATATTTCGGGATCAGAGGCAATGAAAAACCATTTCTTCCTATTCTAAAGTGATACACAAAACGACGAGAAGCGTTCTGCAGACACCTGTCAGCACTGTGGGACGTTGTGCGAGCGAAGCTACTCTGGTGGCAAACAGGTTTGTCTGATCAAAAAGGAAGGAATTCCTGGCGAAAGAGTCGTTATTTTCCTGCACGGCAAGTTCGCCGACCCTTTGTCAGAATTTGCCCATCTCGCCTGACGAGCTGCCAGAAAAAGCACGCCATTCTGCTCAGTGCAGTTCGCTCGCCTATGCCCATGGGTAATGATTACAAAGAGGTGTGTGTACTTCAGTGAGCTCGAGGCTGCTGGGTGACTTGGTTGGCTGGGTGAGGTGCGCGAGACCACGCCGCCATTTTTCCGTTCGCCTAAGGTGCAGATCTGCGTCCATTCCGACAAAACGATCGAGTGAAATTTAACACAGTATTGCTTTTTTTAAATGGAACTGATCAGAGAAGACATTGCTTATAGCTACCCATTATATAACAGTGTTCATCTGCACAGACGGCGGTTTCATTTTTATACATCCCGAACTATTAACGACGAATTTGAACGAATTTCATTATTTATTTACAATAGCTTCGGCAATTCAGTGCAAAACTAACTAAAATCGGTCTAGGCTGACTGGCTGCATTTGGACAACTCTGCCTTTTGGTGGCGTGGTGGCACAGCGTAGGCGTAGTCGTCGTAGTTGCACCCAGAACCCGATATATTGCGGATCCGTACAGCATTTAATGTGACTGAGGAGTTCAACTAAATCTTATCTATTATTTCTCTTATTTACAAATCCAGCTGTTCAACCAAATACTCAACGTCACCTGGCCTGCGCCTGTCCCTTATGTCCCTTGCTCTACGTGGCCTCCCATTGCCTGCTTGGTCCACCTGTTATTAGTGAGCATCCTCAAGCAGCGAGAGGTAGACGTTGGACTGGAGGAAGCGTGGGTAACAGTCAGTTTCCAGTAGGGAGCGAATGCGTTTCTGTGCGTGACTCAGGGAGCTGTGTGAGGGCGCTTTCAGCAGCTGTAATGTCAGATCTCGAGTCTTACTGTCCAGATTGACCTGAAACGCAAAGACAGAGACGTTATACACAAGAATGGGGCGAACACACACTCGGCTCTGGGTCAATGGATTACTTGCAAGGGGCCAATGCGGCTGTGGGATTTCATTTTAGACAAGCAGGAGCTACACCTGATATGTTTGATACCCAGTTAAGTAACATTTTGAGGAGCTCGTTCAAGAGCCCAACAGGGGCGGCTTGGTGGATTTGAACTGGCAACCTCAGTCCAGGGCCAATTCACCATTTGCCACTAGTGAAATTGCAATTTTCTCGGCTGTAATCCTCTAATTTTCATTACAATAAATATAATCAGCATAAGAATTTTGGTGGAAAACCATAGCGTTCTGAACTAGTATTTGGCATGTTCTCCCTTTGCTGTAATGACGGTGTGCACTCCAGGTGTCACGTGATGGCGAAATGTGATGATCCATGACATTCTGCATGATTTCCAATATATATGCAATAGATTCCGAATGGCATCTTGTGATGTTAGTTGAGGTTACAAATGCCTGGCTTTTTTTCTGTCTTTGTGTGACACCACAACAAGTCTACAGACGTATTCAAGTAGTTGTTGCAGCATTCTAAATAATGCTCTTGGACTTTTGGAACGCGTTGTAAACTAACATACTGCTGTCGAGTTAACTTGCTGTTAATTGCATCTTTGATGCTTGCATTAGACGAGAATACAATTTGTTTGTAAGGTTTCATGACCATAAATTATTATTAAGATCAGTCGATCAGTCAAGATCAGTCTAAGAGGATTTTGAAATGTTTGGGTCCAGCCGTTGACACGATTGCTAACACTACAGACCTATAGGGAGCAGAGGTTCGTTTAAGACAAGTACGATCACGGCTGCTGCTGCTTTGCTTGAAATCTAACAATCATAGATTCAGTGACAACCCTATTACAAACAGAAATAAAAATCACAAATAAAAACCATTTTTGGTTACGTTTTTCGACTGATTTTCTTTTGTTTAACATTGCCATTGGCTTCAGTGTCCATTTCAGCGACACATAAAAGGTTATATCTAGCTAAGGTTATCCAAAGGCTAAAAAAATTATTCTGAAATATCCACTGATTTTTGTGAGTGTATATATACTGTATAAGTCAATACCAAGTAAGAGTAATTGATTAAACTAGGGCTGGTTCGATACCATTTTTTATGCCTGATACCAATATTGATACTGCAAACTTAAATATCTGGCAATACTGATATCAGACTGATACACTACTATTACCTCTTGAAACACTGGCGTTGCATACGTTGCACTCGGCTGATGGGAAAGATTTCGGATAAACTGTTTTTCCCCCCATCCGATCTCCGATCCAATGATATTGCCACACATCGGGCCAATGCCCATACAGAATATCGGATCGGTACAGCCCTAAATTAAACAAACGCGCATGTCTTTGAACTGTGGGAGGAAACCCGAGTACCCGGAGTAAAGCCAAACAGACACGGGCTGAACCCAGGACTTTCTTGCCACTGTAAATGAAACATAATAAACAAATCAATTATCTAATATCTCGGAAGAAACCCATCTGAGCTAACCAGCAAAGGGGTGCCGAGGAAACAAGGACAATCGCTTTTTAAAATCTATAAAATGCTACATGATTTCAGGTCGATTTGACAGTCACGCCTGCTGGAGAGCTCATTCATCAAACTCACTCTTCTCATTTGTAGTTCCTTATCCACACCCCCTGCTAGTTAAAATCGTCTGAAGCGCTTCAAGCTACGCTTTGCTTGAAAGTTTTTAGGTCATTCTGCCCTCTGGCCCAATCTACAGTCAAGCTTTTTTTGGTTAAGCTTTTTGTGCTCTTTTTTCTTTCAGCCCAAAACCAATTGTGCCATTTTCAACATGAAATATCCCCTAATTTCTGGAGCAGTGTATAACAGGCCTAATCACTAAATTTGAAGTAAGGAGGTGGTGAGGGGGGTTGGGGGTACAACTAGTACCTGGCACAATGAGAGTGCTGGGAATTTAAAGAGGAATAAATGAAGGAGAAACCCCTAATGGTCCATTTACAGCTTTCGCAAAAGAAGCAGAAAAGTGCTGAGGACCTGATCGACCAATGAAATGAGTGTGTGTAGTTTAAGACATCACGGCTAAGCCCTGGGTGGACCCACCTCCCGAGTAGAGCCGGGCTGAATGTACAACGAGCTGATTTCCTTGGCGCGTCGTTGCAGGGTGAACGTGGTGGACGAGTGTTTGTACTGCTCACATGCCAGATAGAACTGCAGGTTCTCCTCGCTGAACTCGGAACGCAGGAAAGCTTGAAACACAGATACACCCACTGAAAGAGAGGAGCAAGAGGGGAGGCTTTATCGCACAGTGGTCTCTGTGGACTGGGGGGAGGTGGAAAGGGCAGCAGTAAGAGGCACAGATGGAACATTCGCACGCCGTCACACAAACGAACGTGCACAGCCGCACACAAAGCACATTTGTTTCATGATGCATTCGGACCACAAACCCTGACAGTGTAACACAGCTAAGATGTTCTCTGTAGGTGTTTCATTTACGCTTCATTTACTCAAAACATTTTTCTCTCCTCGTGTTGCTGATTGCACCGTTTTCTCAGGAAAAAATAACCGCGGGTGGAGAGAGGAAGGGGTGGAGGATATTGCGAATGCAGATGTTACGACACATCAGTGTTTCAGAACTACTCCGAAATCCACAATCGCACATCTGATGAGGGGGTAAAAAGTAACGAATGCACCGCAGGCTGTATTAACACTCAAAAGTCCAAAACATGGCTGAGGGTTCTGACATTAACCCTTTGAGGACCCGGGGACATGTTTGTCCCATACCTTTAAACGGACGCCAAATGCGATTGAAACAACCTACGGTCCTGGAAGGGTTAAGAAAGAAACACTTGCGCAATTTTTTTTCCTGTAACACATCACTAACTCCTAAATTGTGTTTAGAGTCCTTTTAAAAGTACTGGACAAATGTGTCCTCAAAGGGTTAAGCCAGGGTGCAGGTGTATGCTTGGACCAGGACGAGTCACTAGGCCATCGCAGGGCCAACAGATGACTACCCAACCGACATCTGATCCCTCAAGCATGGCCGATGTGACGGTTTGGCTCCTTCCGTTTGGAAATGAGTGTAAATATCTCCACCACATGAATACAAGGTCACAGAGATCAAGCTCACTTAGTCATCGACAGCAGGTGGATTACAGAATACAACATGCCTGAAAATACACTTATTCCGTGAACAGGTAATAATTAAGAACTGTAATGAAGCTACATAGAAAATGATACAAGTGTATCCCCTCACCCCACCCCACCCCAAACACACACAGTAAGTATGAGGATGTTTAGAGAGGCAAGAATGTCTCCAAAGATTACGGTTGGAGATTTGCAGAAGATAAGACACTGACACTACTCCCTTCTACTACAATACAATAACTAAGACTTGTCTTGACTGATTCAACTATTCTCACTGGACAAAAAAAAAATGTTTACAATTTAAGACGTACCTAATAGCGTAACAAACTCCACGAGTTCTGACCAGAATTTCCTGTAGACCTGGATTTTTGACGCTGCTCGTAAACCCGTATGATTGTATGCTCAGCTACTTCCTTCGCACTACAGCCTTTGGCATAGCCAAATGTAATCTCTACTTTTTGCTAATCATTAACATCTGCCATGTGACTCGTTTTTCCAAACACCAAATATGGCACATCAGTGGCACTGTACCACCTCTTCTCAAGCTATGAATACTTTCACATATCAGCCAGGTATAAATAGAATGAATAGCGTCAAGGAATGAAGTTACTACCACCTTAAACACACAAGGTGACTTTTTTTTGTCCAGGGAGAATATTATTAGTGACCTTAAAAAAGTTGTTTTTCCATTACAAAAGCACTGCATATCCATATGTTTGGGCAGTTTAGACATAATTATTAATTTACCATTAAAGACCTTTCTTTTGGTATACAGGTATGATTTACTTAACGTCCACAATATGTCCGAACGCCATACTAAAAACAATTTTTGACAATAATATGTATGACAATAATATCTTATTTCCTTTTTTAACCTTATGAAACCTATGAAAAAAATGAACGAATTACAGCTTTTCATACTTTTCTCAGACTTTTACAGCACTAACTTTCTCTTGTTTTGCCAAGACAGCTAAACATTTAGCTAAAATCACACCTATTTTAAAGTCATTCTATTTACAGAATGTCTATTTAAACGGCAGACAAAGCCTTAAGCCTTTAAGGGCAGACAAAGCCTTAGGCACCCCTGTGATGTTTGCCGCCCTCCAAATTGGGGCCCGCGCCCTAGGTTGGGAACCACGGGGACACAGCAAAGCTAAATGGCGTACTGGGGTACTAGTGTGTACTAGCGTGTGTTCTGATGTTTTCTGAAGTTCAGAAGTTATTTGGCACATGCCTGTATATAGACGGTGAAGAACCTCCTACTGTTTTTATAAATTATGCCCATGGTATTCAGAAAGACTGTGTCAGGGAGCTAGAAGCACCGTTTTATCCGTTCCTACATTTATAAGCCTGGATTTATAGCTGCAAACTGATATTTACATTTACAGTATTTAGCAGAGGCCCTTATCCAGAGCGACTTACAACTCAAACAGCCTTACAATTCAAGCAATGGTGGGTTAAGGGCCTTGCTTAAGGACCCAACTGTGGCAGCTTGGCAGAGGTGGGATTTAAACCCTGGACCATCGGGTCTAGAGTCCAGTACCTCACTCGCTAGGCCATGACAGACAGTCAAGCAGTCTATTTGGTCTAATCATTTCAATTCGGTTGAACTGAGCATTCACCTCTACTGTCGAGCACAGCATCGAGCGACTCGGCCCATTTCTCCACCTCCACTCTGCTGAGCCGGGTCTTGGCGTGGCCCACCTGACTCCACTGCTTTACGAAGCGAGAACGCCGCGCTTTGGTGCTGTAAATACACGGGAAACGTCATTGTAAAATGAAAGCGATGATATAACAAGGAAAGGAATCGATAGAGAAAGGATTTAACATTTAGTACAAAAGCACAAACGAGACCATGGACGACAATGCAGGCATTGTTAATCGCAGTCTCAAAGGATCTGAGCCAATATCCACGCCCACACGCGGGCAGGTATCATGCTGTTAACTAAGAAAGAGGCAGAAGCTGAACGGGACGCTCTTTGACACATGTCAGTAACTGTCATTTCAAACTGATCTTACCTGCTTTCTCCCTGCTCTGGTGGGGTGAGATTTGAAGGGACGGAGTGCGGACTCTATTGGGGAAAGAGAAAAGGGGTTATTTCTAGACAAAAATCAGGTGGAATTTCTTCAGCCGTCCTCCAGCGTGGATTACAGCAGTGTTTACGCAACGCTCTGAGAATCTTTAACGTCACATGAAAGCTGGACTTTAAAGCAAAGCCTGTGGTGGAGAAAGGAGGATTCCTTCGATGGCCGTTCGAAACGTTAGAATGTCACAATGACACAGTCGGCCACGTGAGCTGCGCGTCAAACGGAACGAAAGTAACGATGGCGCATGCGAGTCCTCTCGTTTCGAATTTTCTTTTGGCTCAGTCACTGCAAAAGTATGTCTTGGCAAACAACACCAGAGAAGAAAGGCGGTGCGACCTGAATCTGTCACTGGTGCAACTACAGTTGAACTGGGACTAGCAGAACAGCACCTGAACCAAATATACTGGTCACAGAAACGAATATATTAATGTTAATTGCAGTTGAACGTTATTAAAACTGCGGTTTGAGGTGTGTCTTTCTGATACGATCTAGTGCTGGGATGCATTTTGTGCACATTTTGTGGTATTTCGTACTTTTTAATTATTAAATTCCGTTCATTTCATCATGTCTCAACTTGGCTGGTAAATTTCACTACCAGCAAGGTACATTTTTACGCAAAACACCTTTTGTGCCTGTGCCTACACAAAATTGTGTTTGCGTGACAGAATGTGCTGTAACACACTACTGAGAAAAGTCTATATAAGGTATAATGTGTATAGGTAAACCATGTGGTGTTTTGCCCGCTGTTTGCTTGTTTGTTCTGGTTTCGAGCTGCACCAGTACAATTTTGTTATTGACGGCTTGGCAAGTTCAAATCTTTACTGGTTTGAAGTGTGATAGGCTACGGTAAGCGTGGAAAGGTTTGATAAGTTGTTAATTATATTGCTCACAAACATTCAGTGCTATTTCATTAGGGGATATTTCATTTTGAAAAGCTCGAAAAGGTCCTGGTATAGGGAGCATCTTGAAACTATGGATCCTTTCGGTTACTGTTCCCACGAGCTTTTGATGTAATGAGGTCTGGTGATTCTTCTGGCCAGTGTGTCCCAAGTTTGACAATTTCCTTTGATGGCTGTTTTTTTTTTTTTTTTTCGACAACACCAAAATGCAATACAAAGTCTGTGAGGGTCTTCTGGATTCATTTTTACACAACTGTTTTACCACAGGGACTGGTCAGAAACTGGCACTGAACACTAAGGCACTGCTATTGGTGGATGCTATTGCACCAATAGGGATGGGTGTAGTTCGTGTTTTTCTCGTTCTTATCAATTCCACATTTCAATTCCAATGTGGTGGGAAAAAAATGGAACAAGGAATACATGTATTTATTATGTATTTATTATTTCAACTTCATTAACTTCATGCAACCTGTTCTAAAGTCTAAAGCCTAGGAACACCAATCTTCTCGATTTCATTTCCAAGGTGCTCTTTTCTGCTCAAACGACAAAATGTGGTCTAAAGGGAAAGTAGTCATTTTTATCTTAAACTTTTTAACTTATAATGGGCTAAACGGATAGAAAAAAACCCATCAAACTGATTACCTTTCTTTTGCCACGTTTTAGCCTCTCCCAGCTAAGGAAGCTTTGCAGCAAGTAGAGCACTGCTGAAGCTCAGTATGATGCTGTTGCTTTAGATGCTTCGAGTTTCGATGGATCGATTTTCCACACATATTGCATTTAGCCTTTTCGTTTTCTCTCAATGAGTCAAACTACACTATAATGGTGGGTATCAAATGAAAACTATGTTGAGATGTATGTGTTTTTGATCCAGTTCAACCCTACTTACAGTATTGTAGTGTATTTCTACAAAATCCCACTACAGTGCTGTAAAACAATATACTATGATTGAGCCATCTGTCTACCCTTAAAACTATACTAAACTATTCTATACTATACTAATTTGGAAACCGTCCACCGGTAGCGCCAACCATTCCTTCCAGTCAGGTAGGGCTACCCGGAGATCTTTATCTTTATACATAATCTACAGACAAAAGACTTATTTTAGAGGTTTGATCTTTCGTTACCTGCCCAAACAGACTCTTGAGATGCAGCTTTGCTGCCGAGAGCTTGGACTTGACTTGCTGCGGCTGTTGACGATGCTGCTGTCCCCCTGTCTGGAAACAAAAAGGGTTGACCGTGGACGAGGATGTAGGCGATGGGGTCGGACCGTCCTTCTCCACGCTCTCGGTGCTGCTGACGCTACCTGGTGCCAGCTGGCTGTCACTGTACGCTTTGAAGCTCTCGTTGAGAGAGGAAACTTTGAGCAAACCCGGTGCTATGTCCAAATCTGTGAGATCCTCGATGCTGATGCCGCTCTGATTTGTGAGCTCCTTCCCGGGTCTGCCCACTGCGTTCAGATAAATGGTCGGGGAAGAAGGAAGAGAGGAAACTCCTTTATCCACTTCAACCTCGTGGTATGGTGGCAACCTGCACGTATCCAAGTCATCATGGGGCTTGTCCTTCCGAGATGCGCTTCTCCACGGCAGGAGGTCCAGGCCCAACAGGGAGCCTTCCGAACTGAAGCGACGCATTATTACTTAATCTGTTCCACTGGAAGAGAGATGGGGAAAGATTTAGGGAGGAAATTTTGGCAGAAACTTCGTAAAGGAATACTTGAAGGCGTACATGGTTTGTATCACGACGAGTCATTTTGCGGAGGTTTTGTATGGAATACTACGACCATGTTTGTGGTATGGTTTCTTGTTATGACTAACCACATCCCTGAGACTAGGCTTTATTTGAATTAAACTGGTCAAACTTAAACACATGAAGGCTTGAGATAAGGGCATAACAATCCCTTGGTATTTTAGACCGTTTGACCAGCTGTTGTCAAGTTGACGTGGTGTTGCAAAAACGTGTAAACAACCGCTTCCAAAATAGATCTTAATGTCCAATCGGTTACTCGCTGAGCATAAACAGAGCTGAACTATAATAGGCTACATGGTTATATAAATCAAAGTGGACGTCATCGTTGTTCATAAATCATATCCGTTTTTCATTACAAAATGTGGCAGGTGCTTAGTTGGTACACAGTGAAGCCAGTGAAGACTTTGAAATAGTGCAATGTTTACCTTTAAAAGCAACGCATATTTGCTTACCAATTTTCCGTCTTCACTCTGCTCGTAGTACCACAGCTGTACCTGAACTTGAAACCATCAATGTACTAACATTGCAGATTCTCTGACAGTATGATTTGGGAATTTTTGGGATCTCTACAATATGCAGACCTATCCCAAAGGTATACGTGGAGAGATGTGGCTCAGACCCACCCAGGTTGGTAGCTGTAGCATGATAGGGGAGATTCAGGGAGAGGTAACAGGCAACAATTTAAACTAATTAAATGCTGCTGATAAGCTAATGTCAACATGATGCAATAATCCAGGCTGTATGTCTGTATCTGTAAGACGTAGCTGTTGTGCCGCTGTTAAAACTTACACTGTATGTAAGGGACTGTACCAGAATGGGATAATAATACAGCACAAATGTGATTAATTAAAATATTAAAGTATCTTTTGTTTCGTTTTATTAGAGATGATCATGAAAGTAGACCAGAACTATATGAAATTAAAAGCCAGATTATAAATTCCTTAGACTGCAGAATGAATGAGGACAAAGCTTAAGCCAATAATAAACAGGAAAGTATTTCTTAATTGCCAAAAGAGTTCTAAAGCACATATTAAGGTGATCTAAAAATGTTTTCCCGTAGAATTCTGTACACTCCACTTCATGCTGCACTGTACCATTTAAGGTAAAAAGCAACTTTTAAAACACAAACCTTAGTCTCTCTATCCTTCCGGGGACTTGCACCCGACTGCCATTCATTCCATTAATTACTGTAGATAATTAATGCCAAACCTAAACCGCAGAATGCACATGAAACCTGGTTTCCTCTTCCATTTTTTAAATGCCAAAATGAAACGTCTATACAGTATTCATTTATCTCGGTGGAATTTAACAATGAGCGATATTTATACTGCTCAGAAAAAATACTTCAAAATGTTATATCCCCTAATTTTTGTGAGCAGTGTATTGGGTGTATGGTATTATACAGCGTGTTTCACAGTATTTGGTTTAAGTGTAAGTATTTTATGAGGGGAAAAGGGGAAAATCCATTTAGTGGTTGGTCAAAAAAAGAAAAGGGAAAAAAACAGGTTGTACTGCTGATATTTCAAGTCATTCCCCACTGTAATACCTCCGAGCCCTGGGCTAATTTTTCTAGATCTAAAATTGACTACAAGTAACCCACTTAGTGAAAGATAATTGAAATCACACAGTACTTGAAAATTCTCATGTTCTTGCAAGAGCACTTCACTCGGTTTGTGTGCCAAGCTGTTAACTTAAAAGCGCATTATTATGGAAACAAAAATGATCAAGATGTAAATGAGTCGCCTTTTATGGTTCTGCCCTTTTGGCAGAAGATACTGTTTGACCTTATGTGGGACTTGGAGCTGATTTGCCTTTGTTCTGGTGAAGTCAGTGAGCTGCCTTACAAATGTCCCACAGCCCTAACTGAGCCGGCCTTGGGCATCAGTGGCCAGGAAAAACTCCCTAGATATTAAGGAAGAAACTTTGGGAAGGTTTGGATTTGTTATCATACACAGGCTGAGTCAAAAGTCACAAGACATGTGGCATGCGGAGTTGTGGACTTTTCCCAAAGGCTGCCAAAACCGTTGTTGAGGTTTCTTCATCAGTAGCTTCTTCAGACGATCGCTACCCGTTCTGTCGTCCACTGTCCCGGTTTCTCCGAATTTGACTATGAGGGATGCAATAGTGCTGTGTGAAACTGGTGACCTTTCTGGGTGTCGGTTGTTGAGGACTGTTGTTATGATATGGCAGTTGTGTTCCCCTGGACATCAGAATCATCAATTCCACCTTTACCTGCCTGTGATGAACAACTAAAGTTTTGAAATTTCTGTGTTTTTAACTTTTGAACCACAAGAGATACTGGAAATCTGATTGCGGCAGTCGATTTCTCAGACAATCCTTGTCTTCTTTGGTATGCTACATGACCACCTTCCTTGGGAAAAACTTTTAATGGAAAAACTTGCCCTCGATCCAATCTGGTATCTTTCAAGATGGTGGCCATGTTCTGGACATAGCCTAAAAGACAGCCCCCTCACCCATTACTACTTTTGTCCAATCAACTGAATTCACCATGGATTAACTCCAGTAAAGGTGTAGAAACACATGAGAGATGATGAAGACAAATGGGAGGCCCCCAGCTAGCTTTCAAACGTCACTGAAAAGAGTCTCAATACTAGAAATGTTCATGTTTCCTTTTGAATACATTTGCTGAAATTTCCTCTTTCATTCATTTCGGCATTATGGGGTACTGCGTGCAGAATCAGGTGGGGAGACAGGATCTTTAACGTTCTCACAATTCTGCAACTTAACACTGTGTAAAAGTGATAGGGCAGTGTTTCTGAATGTATTCTATAGTACTTTTGTGAGCATTTGGGACTGTGGGTGTACAATACTAAAAAGAAACCGTGATATTTTCTGGGATTTAGTCTAAAACAACAATTAGTCGATATTTTAAATAACTAAAGAATTAAAAAGTAATTCGAACCCATCTCTCTCAATCGACCTCGTGATGAAATAGGTGACAGCATTTGTTATGTTTTGCCATCTGTTGCTTTTCTTGTCATATGCCACTTTTTCGCAGAATGACCCACTAAAGGGTTTGCTGAGTACGTACCGTCGTTAACAGCAAACTCCTGGCATTCCTCATAATCTTCATATTCTGCATGGTAGTTAGCTTGTATATGGTGGTGCAGATGGCCTTCAAAGGCAGCCAATCCCACCAAAAAAAAAAAAAGAACCGTGTTGAATTCATATGAAGAGATGTGGATTTCTCTTACTGTTTACTTTTGGAGGCTGACCAAACCCTGCGGTGGTTCACTAAAGGTAACGGAGACCCTGTTGCCATCTTTACCTGGTGGATGTATATTCATGTTATTCACCTTGCTCAGTGAGGTCAGCGTAATCTAATAGTGCCCATGTGATCTAACTTTCTTGCCTGTTGTTTGTGGATTTGGTGAGGCTTTACCTCTCTATCCTGAGCTGCATCTGGTTCAAAATGTGTACAACTGCATGCGTGTTTTCTTCCGCCTCGTAGTGTGTTTATTCTATCACTACAATGTAATCTAAACTCCCATTACATCATAATAACCGCTAAGTAATACACTGGAGAATGTGGCTTTAGGCGGCAAGCCTTGCAGACCAAATCAACCTCTGTTATTAACCAGGTTAGCGGTTCAGCTAGCAGATTAGGATATTAAACCTATCCTAATGACGCTCCTGTATACGTTATCCATGCTAACCTTTGTTGGTAATGTACAGAATAATTCGGGGGAAATCTGCAACCTTCGGAGGAATCTGTCCGATACAGGAAGGTGACCGAGAACATGTTCATCTTAAACCTGTTTAACTACCCTGTGTTACGCTGAGGCCCGCTCCCTCACCAAGGCGTGCCTAGAAACAGTAAAAAAAAAAAAAAAAAAAAAAAAACAGCAACAGGGAAAATGTTTAGGATGGAAGGCTGGATTCATGTAAGCAAGACCCTGATATTTACCTCTAAAAGCTTTCCGCTGTTTCCACCCTCATGTGTGCTACTTTCTGGCCCCACTCGTTACTCAGAGCTAGAGCTGCTGCTGCTGTCCCTTGCCTGCACTCTGATCAAACACACCGTTTTTGCTTTGGCTTTCCTCCCCCCGTCTTTACAATCTGTTCCTGTCAGGTTTTATGGAGCCTAGAGCTTGATGTGATCCTGGCGATGCATCCTCACATGCTGTGGGTTTTCACCCCCTGGATCCACCTCATTGGACACTGGGCAAAACGTACCCAGATTTACGCTCCTCTGAAGTCACCTGCGCTACCTGTTCAATTTCCATTACATTAGGCTAGACAAGGACTCTTAAGCGTTTAATCCCCCTGTCTGGTCTCACCCCGAGGAGGACGGGTTCCACTCGCAAGCCGGTTTGCTGTTGGTGGGAGTTTTCATCGCCAGGGTCACCTTGGGCCGGCCAGGTTCTGAATTGAATCGATTCATTTCCTTATTACATTAGCAGCATTAGCTACTCAATACACTAACCCACCACCTCGATGACCCAGGTTTGAGTCTCCATTGTGCCCAGGCTGGGCATTACACCGACATGATTGGCCCTGTCTGAAAGACGGGATTCAGATTGAGTTAGGTAAATGTTCCAGGATGAATCCCAGGTTAGGAATGGATCCCTGTAACTCGGATCAGGATAGGTGCAAAATAAAAAGTAAAATTTCCTTCACATGGTAAGCCAGCAGATATTGGCTTTTGTTCATCCAAAATGTTACACATTCAAACTTCGATACTTAATACAGGTAGGACTTTGCCTTGTCTGAGAGCTGTTATAATGAACTGTAGGTGCAGAAAATAAAAAAAATAAAAAATATGACCCAGCCTGACAGTATTGTACAGGGGTCTTTTACATCTTTTAGTATATTTCAAAATGCATCACAGTGTAATTATTATTATTAGTGTTTATTATCTTGCCAATATACCCTTTGTAAAAATGTTTGGCCAAATTCACTACTTTATCTTATTTTTAGAATAAATGTGCCCATGAGAAAGTATATTTTAAGATAAGACACACCTGGAATGACAGGCAAGACTTGAAAGCTAGTTTATTCAAAGGATTTAGGATAGTTTAAATGGTGTTTGTAACATTTGTGAGCTTTAAACGCACATTTTCACCGAGAGCGTTTAACGTTAAGGACGTTTGAACCGCACTTTGTGAGCTAGTTTACAAGCAAAAAGTTTTCACATGCTCATATAAAGTAAGAATAGTTACATTACAGTGGCTTCCAAACAGTTTTCAGAGTTAATAAGTTTGCGAGTAAGAAATGTTTGTTTAAAGTCGTACCTTATGGTGACTCCTGTCCTGTTCTGGACATGGTAAAGTCCCTGAAGTGCAGGACGATTTAACTCCACACACAAACACAAACAATCACACACCGTCTTTCTAAACTTCTTCAGTCAGTTTACAACGTACTCGGTGGATTCGAGCTGGATTATCTTGTTGTGTAAGGCGGATACGGCAATAAAACAAACAGTCATTCACCTGCTATAAACCACAACCTGAACTCAACAATCAAGCTCAAAGCGCAAAATCCCAACGGACTTCTGTTTAGTGTTTCGCGTAATAACGCGACCACGCCCTCGTGTCTCAAACCACGCCCACAGGCAGTCCAGTCCGGACCTGCCCGCGTTCCAGTGGCGGATCACGTGATTCCATACCGCAGAGTTAGAAGTGATTAAATACCACAGAATAAAGTCATCTGAATGAATTATGATAAAAAATAAAAAAACAGTTTAT
>JAUZST010096608.1:0-18889 GCA_034779995.1 Parotocinclus haroldoi
CTCTTCATGCATAGCAAGGTCAGACCTCTCGTCTGCTTCCCAAAATAGTGTTTACACACACACACACACACACACACACACACACACACACGCACACACGCACACACGCACACACACACACACACACACACGCACACACACACGCGCGCACACACACACACACACAGAGACAGACATACACATTAATACATTCACTGCTCACAAAAGTTATGGGATATTTCAAAACGAATAAGAAGCCATATAAAAAGGAGCATTTGATTGAGCATTATTTTTTTTTATCATTAAACAAACAAGATTATCAGAAAAGCAAATGAAAAGTAAAAAAAAGTTGTATAATTATGCAAATAAGATGCATCAACTGTTCAGTAGGGTGTATGGTCACCCAAGACTGCCAAAAAAAACTGACAGCGATAGGGCATGGACAAGATTGTTCCTAAGTTCTTGTGGGATCATCTGCCACACTTGCTCCAGAGCAACTTCCAGCCCAAGAAGTGTTGTGTGAGGCATTGGATGAATTCTTGAGGCGTCTTCTCTGTACATCCCAAGCATGTTTAATCATATCTCCGTATCTGACAGCAGTCGCCAATCCATTTCTGATGATGTGAAGCTCGGTTTAGCCACAAATGCTGATGCTAGCCCAAACCACGATTCCAACACCACAGAAGGAGTCTCTTTTTTGCATGAATTGTGGATTCCAGGTTTCTCGTTCACCCCAGATCAGGACACAGTGATTGTCAGGCTGCAAACTGAACTGTCACTCAAAGAAGAGGGATACTCATCACAGGTTTAATGATGATGCTCTTCAACCCACCTTCTATGGGTTTTACAGTGTTTAGCAGATAACTGAATACATATTATTGGTTGCCAGCCATGCAGTCCAACAAGATGGAGCCGATTTCCTATGATTTGGGTGCAAATCCGTCATCTAGTAGCAGCAAATATCTGTCCATGCAACTCTGTTGCATTCCTGCACCTGCTAATTCTTACCATAAGGTCAAGTAGATGGGCGACCCTGCCCTAGTGTTCTTACTGTCCCAGTCTCTTGAAAGTGATCCCACAGTCTGTTAATCATGCTTTGGGATGTTCGAAGTGCTGTTGTCATTGTTGTCTGTGTTTGACCAGCTTCAACACATCCTGTGGCTCTCCATGCTTCACATTCAGGCAAATCGTGTTGCAGGAAATTGCAGGATGTGCATTATCAAAAACAATTACTGCAAATAAAAGTTGCTTTTGCATCACATTTGCATTATACAACTTTGACTTGTCATTTGCTTTTCTGATGTTCTTGTTTATTAAAAAAAATATATTGTTTCGTAAACATTAATTTACATTCAAACTAAGGCCAATTTAGAAAAACCAATTAACCCAACCTGCATCTTTGAAATGTGGGAGGAAAATAAGATATCCAGAGTAAACAACCCATGCAGACACTGGGAGGACAATGCAATCAGTATATATATATATAATTTTCCATAATATGTATCTCCTATCTAATATCTAAAGTAAACAGAGAACATGCATTTATTTAAAGATGTGCCAAATGTTATAATATTGCATATGTGCATCTGCACAGTTTTTGCATGTCTGTGTACTTGAAGTCTGGAAGGTCAGAAAGACTGGGAAACCTGTCCTTGTAGATCATTAGAAGAATCTGGCAATAGAGCAGTCATATATCAGCAGTACATCCACAATGTGCATTATCTAAATCCTTTGATAAAGTGTCAGCCCTTAAGGGAAGTGCTCAGTTAACAAGCATCAAGTGCTTTAGCCGAGATGAGAGTTGGCTGGTGACAGGGCTGATATCAAATCTCTTGGTTCACTTGCTTGCAGTCTTGAAACTGAGAGATATGGTGCTTTCAGATTGATATCATGTAAGCCAGTGGTAAGTTCTTAAGAACTAAGTCTCCTGAATACAAAATGTCTTCCTTAAGAATCTTTATATGGTTAATGATTACTTATTAATGATTGCTTTTATTTAATTTTTCAAATAAAATGCCTTTGCTGAAATGATTCCACATATAACATGTTTGCCCACAAAAAAGAAAAATAGCTTGGGTGATGAGCATCTGTGGATGTATTGTTGACTTAATCCTGAACAACACCTGAGTGTGTTTTCTTTCAACTCCTGAAGATGTTAATTCTGCTGAAGTTGTTTCTTACATTTCTCCTGCATGTCCTGAAGATCTGACTGAAGGGTATTATTTTTAGTCTCGCCTTCTTCTGACACCTGTTCCAGTCTGTATATTTCCTTCAAGATGCCCCTGCCAAATGGCTAAGGTCAGACATAATGGGATAAACTCTTTAAATAATCCCTTTTTTAACTCTTTTAACCATCTTCAATCCCTCTTTTAACAGCAATCAGTCATAAATGTTTTTTATTTCAGTGTAGAGTACTGACTGGTATTATTGTAACATTTTAATGGCCTTTGGCTACCCTTTACAATTTCTGCAATATTACTATTCATTTCACCATACCAGTTGGAATCAACTCGCCTAATTGACACTAGCTGAAAATGATATCAAAATTAATTTACTTAGAATAACACAGACAAGCTACTAGTAATTGGCCATGGGTGATTTTTGCACTGGCCTTAAATGAACAACTGATATAAAAGAGAAGCAAATTGTCAGTTGTCCTAGACTTGTATTTCTTCTCATTCACAATCCTCGCATTACTCTTGGAGAACTGCAGGGCAGTTCTGCAGACATTCCACTAAAGTAGTGGAACACAGGCTACCAATAAAATTGTGGTAATGTTGGTGAACATAAGAGAAATGGCTTTTGCAGGCCCGTCCAATCTGAGACACATTCAAGCAGCTCTGGCACCATAAGTGCATAAGGATAGAATTTCATATAGATTTACTATGAAGTGATCCTTCTTTTTTGTCTAGTTTGAAGAATTGTTCTGAGACAATATATAGGAAATACATTTGTCCGAAATAAACCTTCCACATATGACAGTCAGAAAGTGTGGTGCACTCACTGTGTGGAGTTTGGCATGTTTCCTCTTGGTCATATCAGTGTTCTCTTTGTGTGTGTGATACACCCTGTTCATGTGCTTAGTGTTTTTGGTCTCTGGAAGAAGAGGGTACAGGTACTGGACTGGCCTCCCTGCAGTCCTGACGAAACATGAAATATCTCAGGTTCATACTGTCTGCAATTAATGTAATGCTGATGTAATACATTGTATTTTTTGTATGCATTTCCCATACTGTTACAACTTTTTTGCTGGTGTATTTCTTTTATAAGATCTAATTTCTTTGAAGTGGTATATTCCTTAAAGTATGATCCATGTGTTCAGTGGGTCAGTTCTTTGTAGAAGCCATAAACATATACTTTGGTTTGAGTTTAGAAGGTCAGTGTGGGTGACAGTCTGTGTATGGTAAATCCTGCAGAATAGAAGTGGCATGAAAAGTCAACATAGCTAATTTCTGCTTTGAAATCACATATTAAACCTTGAATAAACATTGAATGCAACATTGATTAAAATGATTAAGAATTCATATAACAAAGAATTACTCACACATTATTTTTACAGGGAGAAAAAACATAGCAATTTATAAAAACTCCTAGACATATGCATTTATAGCCTTTAATCAATTTAATTGCCCATTATTACAATAAAAGGCATTACATATAACACATGCATTTTAAAGAAATATCATTTACATCTAATCATTTAGCATATGCCCTTACTCAGAGTAACTTCCAAATGATACAGTCTTTAAATCCAAGAAAATGTAGGCTAAGAACCTTGCTTAAGGACCTAACATTGGCATCTTGGCAGAGGTGGGATTTGAAGCCTAGAACTTCTTTAGTTCAGTACCTTAACCATACCTATTACCATAATCCCACTATCAATTGTATTATTGGCTTTATCAGAACATCTTATTCTGGTGCTCAGCTAAATGTAAAATTACTTACCGCACTGAAAGGTAAGAGCTGAATGGAGACTTGTTACATATCAACACAAACAAGTTTACAAAGATTAATGTGATCTATAAGAGAAAGTGAGGCAATCACTTGAAAATTGGAGAGCTATATTAAACTAGTCACTAGAACTATTTTCAAATAGCAAATATAGCAGGTTGAATCAAAGCACATCAGCATGGTTGTTTTCAAAAAATTACCAGTATTTATGCCCTCAGTTTGGCATCTCTGTAATTTAATTTATTATAATCTTCCTGATATGGCTAAATTATTTTATAGGTATGGTTATAAATGTTTTACTGTATAATGTACAGCAGCACACTGGATTAAAAAAATTGCAACGACCATCGCAAAAACACCGTAAGGGGAGATGAGAAGATTATATAATTTAATACTCTTAAATATTTTAAAATTACAACTATGTATTTAGTGTTTTACATATGCTTTTTGTGTGGCTGGCTACATTTATCAGTACCAATCTTTTAAATACCTGTTCATTTGGAGAACTTCCGGTAATACTTCACGGCTAGAGAAAAAGAGGCTGAGCTATGCTGACCCTTGGGAATGCTTTGTTGGAACAGTCTGTCTTTCTCAGGGAAGAGAGGAAATGTACTCCCAAAAGAAGCACAGATTGGCTGTTTTTTTTCTCTTAAAACCTATATTTAGTTAAATCTGTTTAGTGTAATCACACATACAGGGCATTGGTATAAAACATAGAATAGCAATTTTTTATAAATTCACTAAATTGTTGTCATATGAATTGTCCATAAATTGTAATGATGTTACAGTACAATTAGTGCCTTATAGAAAATAGAGCCTGTTATGTTTGTCTGTTAAGGCTTATATCCAAAGGAAACCAGTACCAGCATCAGTTACATGGTGGTTAGTATTAATCGTGACAAATCTCACCTTTCCATTAACCAGAAATGCATCTGATGTCACAAGAGTTTGTCAAATCCACCACAGCCATGTAGGCGTGTTTTGACCTAGTTCCTCCTTTGCTTCTCTACTACCAAGGGATTTTTTAGATGACTCATTGTTCTAGGGCAGACACCGAATTAAGAGGGGCACAGTCGTACCCATCTCTTTGTCAGTCAGTCATACATGCATCTGATAAAAAGCATGTAAAGCACAAAATAGATGTTCTCAGTAAATAAGAAAAGGTCTATTTATTATTTTACATTTCAGTTTAATTATATTGTCACTCACATGCATGTGAAATATTTTATAGCAAAATTGTGATTTTGTCCATGCATGTTCATGGTATGTAGATGGGTTTGCAAAATGTGTAGTGTCCTGTTTTGGTTATATTGCTATGCTCATTGTCCAAGCTTGTATTATCAGTGCCTAATTTACAAGCTAGTCAAGGTTTTGTAAAGATTCCGAGAAAGCATAGTGCCTGTAGTAAATAAATGTAAAATGTCCTCTACAGTAGTTGAGTCTAACACATGCCCCAGTAAATTGGGGGTAATGATGTCTACAACAGTGTTTCTCCAGCTGTCTTGACTCTGCCTTGTGAACATTTTTGTTGTCACACTTGCACAGTAGAATAGTGTATCATTTTACTGTTATGCAAGGTTTTATAAATAGATTTGTATATTTACAGTACTGGGCAAAAGTCTTAGGCTTTCTCAGTTTTTCAATTTATATTCTGATTATTTTGTATTTAAGTTTTAGTGGCCACTGCATTGTGAAGTTCTACATTTACAGACTGTAGTCCATCTGTTTTTCTTTGTACTTGGTTTGTCCCCTTTACTCTTTTATCTAATGGTCAGGACCATCACAGATCAGGTACTGTTTGGTTGGTGGATCATTCTCAGCACTTCAGTGACACTGGTGGTGATAGTGGTGTGTTAGAATGTGGTACAACTTGATTAACACAGCAGTGATATGTCTCATACACACATTATATACTGTATATGTTATATACTGTATTTGCAATGTATGTATGTCAGGAAGCCTTCTCGTCTCTCAGGTGGTTAGCTAGGTCCATGTTGGGACATACGCAGACCACCACATGGGAAACAGAGGGTGTGAGAGGTTGGGGGCTGGAATTTGTGCCTTCTGTAACCTGAGTGTACCCCAAGCCTCCCACTCTGAATAACACTTACAGACTATGTAAAGGAAAACGCACATGAAATATAGAAACTTCATGTATTTCGCAAAATGGCGTAAAGTAATTGCAATAAACAACTGCAACATTTTTAAATGCCAGCAAGTGCTTTACTTGTAGCTGACAATGGTAGCACACAGGCACTGGCTTTTTTTTAATATCCCCATCGTACAGTTAGATATTACTACTCCTATAGCTGTAAACATTATTTGATCATCATTTTCACATTGTGGATTATATGGCAAATTCCAATTAAGCACTGTTGATCTTCTCACAATGTTCCTAAAGCCTTGGGATAAAAGGCAAACATGTTTAGGCTGGCGGTGCCCATTAAGAAGCTGACTAGAATTCCTTTGCAGTGAGCTGCTTGCAATTAGAGGTCAGCTTCGATTGAGGTGATCCTTTAGTGCTGGTCCAAAACGAAATGCCTGGAAGGCTGTTGAGTATATGAGAGGCAGCCCTGAGAACTCTGAGAGGCAACTCATTTTTACCCTGTCACAGGAAAGCTTCTATGTAGTTTAATTTTATACATTCTTTCACCAGATTATAGCCAGTTTTATTATTAGAATTTGAATCAACAAATCTGGTCAGTTGCCTCACAATGTATTGTTTTCTTTTCTTTTTATCATATGCCTGGTTTTAGATCATGTTCACTGACATTAATATTCTGTTAAAATTTGTGGAAAGTAGAGTATTCCAACTGAGGAACCTTAAGCAAGTTAACAAAACTCTCAATAACACACTCAAATAGCATTAACTATGATAAAATAACATTAAATAAATTTGTAACAACCTCAACCAAATAACCTCAAACAAACAGTTTGTTCTTTTACTCCGTGAGACAGACAACTTCCTACAGACAGCAGCCATTCTGGTGCAATAACTGCCATCATTAATGTTTTCTTCACAATATGTTTCACTAACAAGCTGTGAGAATAGCAGGGAGGTAATCCAGGGCAGGAAAGATGTGTTTATTCAGATGGGGGTCAACATTATCCTACAGTGTGTGAATTCAAATGTTTAGACTCAGCTTTAATCTTTATGTTCTGATCACTACTTAGCAATGTATGTGTTAAAGATATGACTGTTTTTGATACTGATGCAATAAACTACAAATGGCAGCAGGCAGCCCTACTGTGGGCTTCATTTTCCAACCACTTATAATATGATTACAATTGAAAAGTAACTCATACAAACGTTTCAAACTGAGTTTGAGGTTTAATTCACAACAACACTTTGAGTCATGTGACAAGAAAAAACTGCATGTAATAACCCAATTGGCTGCTTGGTTAAATAGTTCATTTTTAGCTGCAATGTAATTGAAACCATTGTGACTTCTTCTGTCAGTTTGTTTACTTCTGTCAGTCACAGTCACTATATAAAAGATTACTGAGTGCCGTATTTAGTTTTTCTGACAAAGGAATACCACCACAGTTTTATGGTATTTCAAATTACTGAAAAAAATAACTAAATTAAATGAATAAGGCCATAACAAACGCACATTTTCTTTGGATCTGAACAACTTATTCTGGCTAATTCAATTCTTCCAGTGTCTTTACATGTCCATCTCCCCAACGATGGATTAAGGCCACAGGAGGACTGCCTTCAAAAGAGCCATAGCTGCCAACTGCTTCTTTTCACTAGTAGATAGTCATCTGCATGGAGGAATGAATCAGGTCATCTTTGCCAGCGCCCAATTCTGAGGGGTGGATCCCTATCTGACATTCCTACAATAAAACACAGGCACCTGGTCAGAACAGTAGCACCACCGAGACTCAGATGTGAGAACTCCTGTGGTGCTGGGCTAATATCTCAGAATACTGTTGTCTCTGTTAGCACGTATTACTCTATCTTGGTTCTGTTCTGCTTATAGAACTCTGAGATGCTCTTGAGTGATTTTGTCCTCTCTCAATTGTAGCAATAAAAATATTATAGCTGATTCAACTATTACCTTTGATTATGTTGAGATTGTCTTGCAGCTCCTTTAAGTCCTAACCAATGAGAGCGCTAGTCTGGCTTTATTATCTTGGACTTCTAATTGCACAGTCTGTTGACTCAAAAGCTTATCCCATTTCCTTTCATGCAACATTTAAACAACAATAATATTTCAATAGGCAGAAAGACTGGATACAACAGGAAGTAGAATGAGCCTTTGAAAAAACTAAAACTAAGTGAAGTGTTCATAACAAACAGGCCTACTCTGAAGACCCTGAGAGTTCTTCACTGAATTTTAGGTTAACTTGGAAAAACACTGCTAGCCCCATGATTATTACATTATTTATTACATTACACCATTATGGCCAATAGTATACATTTTAACTGAAATTAGCTTGTTCACAACATCAGTGTTAGGACTTTCTTTCTTCATACATAAAGTCTTTCTCTTTTCAAAGTAAAATTATGATAATGAGGAATCCCATTCCAGCTCCAGAGCCAGAGAGGGTGGGGACAAAATGTGTTTACCGGCAACATGCTTCAGACTCCATCCTTAAGATAAGAGATTCCTTACCAGCATCAGGGCTGTGTTCATGCAAGGAATTCTTTTGCAATGATGGGTTTCCTTAAAGAGGCTGGAAACATCTGACCACAGCATAAGACAGAGAGAAATTATTTATATGCTGCATGGCCCTATATGCTTTATTTCTGATTGTTTCTTATTACCACATTATACAGAACACAAAGAGTGTTTTAAGTATTTTGTTTTACTCTAAACTTTTTACAGTTTAATGAGTGCAGAGTAAGAAGTGGATGTCAATTCAGTGGATATCACCCAAGTCAATTGCAGTGCTAGGGTGTGATTTCCATCTTCTCCCTCCCACAGAGGCAATTTCCTAGGCCACCAATATGGTGGTTGTTTTTAGGTGTTTTTTTCTGATATTCTGTTTTCACTTCCCCATTAAGGGATATTGAGTGCAAGTTAATGGGGACAGTTTTTTTTTAAATTTTAGCACAAGGTCAACTTAACAAAATGTGAAAAAGTGAAGGGTCTGAAATATGAAATATATTGCAGTTAACAAAGAAGAAACAAGTACAAAATAAGCTGAATGCTGCTTTGTGTGCACAGACAATCCATTTAGAAACAGGTATAGATTTCCTAAACTAGAGGAACAATAAGGCCAATAAGATATGTGGTATCAGTATGTAGCACAGAGCATTAGCAAGAATCTGTCAATATTTGTTCAGTTCTACAGCTCTGAAATGCCATAAGGTTAACACTTTCCGGGGCAGTCAGACAAAGCAAATCTTCCCTTATATGGAGTGAGAGAGAAGTGAGGTACAACTCTGCTTGGATAGCAGTTCTTCACTAGTTGTTTCCATTGCACTGTACAATAACACTGCATGGTATGTGCAGCTCCTCATTTCTGCCCTGCGTCAGAACCCACTTATCCAGACAACCCTACATGATACATGAGTATAGGTATAGACAATTGTATCATTCAGAGTTTGGAGTTTAATTCAGATCTGTTTTTGTAAACAAAGCAACTATGGACAAGTGAGAATACTAATTGTTAACCAGCACTGCTACAGCCCCAGAGAGTGTTGATGAGAGGTTGATGTGAATTTGCAGACTGATGTTTACATACTTGAGCCATTCAATGCATGTGTGGTTTATTCTACATTCATGAATAGCCACAGCATCTGAACAAATATAAACCCGGGCAAAGAGTAGCAGGTAGTTTGAGTGCTTTGAATTTTTTGGGCATTCCTTACTTATAGCATACCGATGTTCTAAACTCAGGCAGTGATTGTATGTGTGTGTGTCTGCCTCACGCCATGCATTCAAAACCACAATGGAATGTACTGAGCACTCACACAGAAAATAAGAGAAGGGTCGCTGATAGAGCGCAATGCTCTGAGAAATGAATTTCAATCTTCTTTCTTTAAAACAGAAATGACACAGTTCATTATCTCCAAACATATTATGTTGAATCTACAACAATTTATACAACAAATATTTCTCCACTAGTAAAGCAGTGCATTAAACAAAACTAACAATATGTGCATGGCATCATTAAATTTCAGATATTTAGCATTACAGAAATACTTTAGGCTCATCCCTTTTATTATTTAATTAACATCTATGCTTTTGGGCACAGTAACTTTTTAATAATGGCTCTGGAAGTCATACTGGCCAAAGAAGTCAAGTCAATTCAGATTTAATTCTATAGTGCTTTTTTCAATGGAACATTGTCTCATCATTGTCTGCTTTACATCATATTATGATATTAAAAGATTACAACTCATACAGTTTTACAATTCAAGCAATTGTGGGTTAAGGGCCTTGATTAAGGACCCAACTGTGGCAGCTTTGAGGTGGGATTTGAACCCTTGATCATCAGGCCCAGAGTCCAGTACCTAAACCGCTAGGCTACTGCAGTCCAATAAACAAATCATATTTAAATATTTAAAAGTAAAAAACAGATATATAATAATAACATATAAATAAAACAATGTAATGTAATACATGTATATCTGCAAATATTTTATCCTATACATATAGTCACTTTAGGATATTGAGTCCTTAGAGGAAAGTCCTTGGCGGGACATCGTGCCCTGACAACCGCAGGATGGAGAAAGTTACTGCCCTCTGGTGTGGCCCGGGAAGAGTGATGCTGAAGTGGAGGAACATCTTAGTATGTGGGGCTAGAACTGGTACAGGAACATAAGCTCATTGAAAAAAGAGAAAATGTAGTACTTATTGATTAAGAGCTTTTAACAATCACTAATGTATGTGCAGTATGAAACCCCGGCAGCACTAACTATAGCAGCATAGCTAGAAAAATTAGAACCAGAAGGCAACATAGGCAAGAGGGATCACGTGAAACATTCACAACCCACCTCCTCAGCAAACTACAAGTGATCACACCAAGGGGGCAAGAAGACAAGCAACCCAAAATCCCAGATAACCATAGAGCACCCCTTTAGTAACCAAGCAACTTACTTATGCCAAGAACATTCATGAAGCTATACGGCAAGCAGAGATGGTGGTGACTTTGAGGCAAGAAGGCAATCATGATTATCCAACTCGCATAACATTTCCTGATAAGCAGCTACACAACAACCTTATCATTAAACATCCATAAAGAGTTTGTTGCTCTTAGTTAAATAAAGATTTACATCTTCTAGAAACTAGTATGTGGTTAGTGCTATCACCTCACAAGTGATAGTGATAGTGATCTTTCACAGGTGCAATCCTGACGCTTGACACCATCTGTGTGGAGTTTGCATGTTCTCTCCATGTCAACATGACTTTTCTCTGGGTATTGGAACTCTGTTTGATCTAACCTTGCTCTTGTCATAGATGGTGCTAGTGATGCTGACATGATGTTAATGAATAAATAATGTATATAATGATCCAATATATGACATTAATGATGATTACCTCTGAGCAACCTCAAGAGTCGCTGGACTGAAGGTGGTGAGCAACACAGTGAACAGGGTGTTGTGCTTATGGAAACAGTCAGTGCAAAGCTGAGAAACCTACTGGAATAGAAGTTACTGTGTGAAACATTATCAGAACCTTCCAAACACCAATAAAGATAGTGTAGTAGTAAAAAATCTATTAATAGTATCTAGTCACATTTATTGCTGCTGGAGTTTAGAAATAGTGTAATGTCTATCTATACAAATTGTCACATTTTTTTGTTTCCGTCACCAATATGAGGTATTGTACTGGTGGCTCGGTGGGTAGGACCGCTGCCTCACAGCAGGTCCCGGGTTCAATCGCAGGGTGGAGCGGCCTGGGTCCTTTCTGTGTGGCGTCTGTATGACCTGCCCTTGTCTGCGTGGGTTTACTCCTGGTAATCTGGTTTCCTCCCACAGTCCACAGACATGCGTGTTAGGTTAATTGGTGTCTCTACAGTTGTCCTTAGTGTGTGACTGTGTGCGTAACTGTGTGTGTGCTCTATTGGGACCCAGGCTTGCTGGGTTGTTCCTGCTCTCGTTGCCGTGTGGGCACTCGCCCAGAAGATAACGGATGGATGGATACATTTTGTACTAAAAATTAAAAAAAGATTTAAGGGTGAGGCAAGGGTGAAGTAAAATTGTTACTTTTTCCTTGGCACACTATTCATTGATATTAATTCATTTTCTTGTGCTCTTTATCCTGGACAGGGTTGCGAGAGAGCTGGTGCCTAGCCAAATCTAGGACACCAATCCATTGTGAGGTACATACATTCACACAGTTACATTTATTATTTATTATATATTATTTAGAGAGTCTTACAAAATCTGCACTTAATAATTCCAAGTGGGGTGGGGGCATTCAATGTTTTTATATATTACTGGGCCTAGCAAGCAGGGCAACAAGACAATTGCACTGAGAGATTATGAATGTGACTATCTACAATTCCATAAGTAGTCAGGACTAACAATTCAAAGTACAGCTGGTCCAGTTATCTGAAAGAAAGAGATTGCATTACTAATTCACTTTTAATACTCACTTGATACAATTTCGAGTCACAGCATGGGGGTGGTTAACAGGGAGCACAGGGTACCATATTCCAGGACTTCAAACCCAGGACTTTGGGTGAGAAGATAGCACTAAACGCTGTCATCATGCCTCAAGTTGGCATTTCTGTTTCTGCTATTAATAAAACATAACACTAGCCAAATCTCAGGTGTCACTGAGCTCATCTGTACAAATGCAGCAATTACTGCCCTCCTCCAAATGTGCTGTGCCCAATGCTGTTGCATGAGTTGTCATGTGATTAGGTAGTGGGTGGCAATGGGCAATTACTTAAATGCAAAATAAAATGCCGGATAAAGAAGTTCATAATGATAAGCTGTGCTAAAATTTGGTGGAACATGGATACCTAAAAAAAAAAAAAAAAAAAAAATTAAATTCTATGTGGTCTAGTTCCTATTTTCAAGTGTGTTGTGAAAAAAAAGTTAGATTTATTGTAGAATTATTATTGGGCAACTGTATAGCCTAAGTGCTAAGTGTCGTCTTTGAAATATTTTGCCTCTCCCTAAATGCTTACCATGTCTCTGGGAAATTGTTCTTGGTCGGCTCTACTCCCCTCAAAAATGTGGGCCAGTCATCTAAATGAGAAAGACCTACTTCCTTAGCACATTTCCAGAGTCTCAGCAATGGCCTTGTTCACTCATGTTTATTCAGCTTTAATAGAGCATGGGTGTGGAAAGCCACAGCTCACAGTCAGAAAAAGAAAAGAAAATCGCTATGCATGGCTTTTTTGGAGTGAGAATTGTGGCTTCTTTTCCTTTATGAAAGCCTCTTGGACATCGAGGTTTCCTTGTTGGATGGAAGCGTTTATATTCCAGATCCTGTTGCTCTAAGTGTTTATGTTACAGAGAAAGGTTTACAACAAAAATGCCTGAAAACACTTTAGCATGAAAAAAAAAACATTTTAGTAGCAGGGCTCAGCAATCAAGTGTTAGAATTCACCACTGATCAAGAAACATGCATACATGCTTAGATTTGCTTCATGAATAGACTAAGCAAGAAAAGACTGTGCACTGATGGTGTCAGTGGCCATTTCTCAGAGTGGACCAGCTGTGCTTTGGCATCTGCCGTTACCTCCTCAAGTTTTTAGGAGAGTCCCAATATAGCGCTGCGCTTTTAGCCGCCTGATATAAATCTAGTCTGAGTGCTGACTCAGAAAAAACGTATCCACTTCCCATCGTTCAGGAAAAAAAGCTGCCTGAGAGTTTGCTTCTACAGAGTCTCAAGACACTCAAGGGTGGCATGTCATCTGATCAGGATCTTAACTTAGCTAACATATTAATGACAAGTACAGTGTAAGGATATACACTTTATGTGGGTGTGGCCACTTGTAGTAATGAATTCTCTTGATTTGTGCATTAATACGGTTTTGATTAACACTGTAAAGCATGATAGATTTTTATAGAGGACTGTGGCAGTGCAGAAATTAATGTTCTGGACTATACCAGAAGCTTCTGGGTTTAAGTCCCAGTACTATCAAGCTGCCACTGTGGGTTATCTGACCAAGACCCTTAGTCCACAACTACTGGGATTGCAAAGTACATTGTAAGACTGTATGAGCTGTACTCCATGAAAAGGGACATCTATGTAAACAAAATGTAAACATCAACTACATTTTTCATTTTTACTGACCTCAGATGTTCATTAAAAAATAGTGCAAAAATATAATATTTCTATGCTATCAAACTAATGTTTCAAATCTACCATATTGTAAAATATTGTTAAAATGAACACACTAAATACACATTTCTCTGAATAAAGCCAAATGTATGCATGCAAAGTAACAAACAATTTTGGGGGAGTTCACTGCAGTATATGCAGTAGCTTACTGACTACTAATTATCTAACAAGACATTCATGTCAACCCAGACTGAGCTTTGCATCCTGAGAAGGAAAATTATAAACCCAATTTATTCACGAGAGAGACAGAGAGAGTACTAGTAGAATTCTAATGTGTAGACTGTATTTGGAAATGTTGGACTGCCAGGGAAGACAAGAAACAGCCACCCTGCTTATGAAAACCAAGTTGGTAGTCCTGCATGTGTGAGGGTTGGTTCCTCGAAGTGCTTGTTTATGTATGTGATGTTCAGATCCAGTATGCTGGGTAACCCCACAGAGATCAGGCCTAAAATAGTCATGTATTTGCTCTGGTCTATTGAGTTCACTGTTCGCTGAGTTTACACTCTGGGATCGTCCCACGCATAGCAGAACGCACTTTAGATGATTGAGTTTGTTTAAAATGCACCAGGATTTGGCATCCATTTTGCAGATGATCTCATTCGCACTGTAGCCAGACAGCAATACAAAAAAGTCAGTGTTAAATGTTATAATATGTCAAGAAGTATGCCTTTTTAGCATAATCTATATCCATTGCCTCTGTAATGCATTGGATGTTATAATGTAAGACTAAAGAAATAAAAAAGCTTTGCGTTGTTTCTCAGTACAGGGATAGACAATGAAATTATTGGAAATTATTATACAAATATTGTAATCACATATACTCAGATTTGGTAGACCCTTAGATTAAATACTATAGTATACCTTTAATGATTTTATTTGGAAAACGTGCATAGTAATTAACATACAATGCTAACTTGGGTATTCAGGCAGAATAGTTTTTACCAGTAGCTAAATTAAATAATGTACAGTATAACTGTTGTTCTGGGGTGTCAAGACAAAATTCAAATTGATGAAGTTGATGCTAAAAATACTATTTTTTATCATAATCCTAGTGTCTCATTACACTACAAATTTGAGTCAGGACTGTGTCTCAGTTCTCATGTTGAATCTCAAGAATCTAGCCTGCATGGAGTCAATAGTCCTATTATAGACAGCTAGCCAGACACCAGATAGGTTGGATGCAGATGAACAAGGTCATGATCAGGAGAGGAGAGTGTATTAAGTTCACTATACCTGAGAAGTATAAAATGTAATTCTCATTGTGCTATTGATGCAGGTTAGCATTGAGTGACTTTGGCTGTTGAACTGTTGAAATAAGCTCATCTGAGGTTCGAGGTAAGCTAAGAGCAGCGTTTCCAGGACCTTCATCACCTGTATTGGTTACTGATATTGCCGTGTACAAAATAAGTTCAAAAAGCAATCCTGCCATAATAGTCAAATGTGTATTTAGTCAACAAATGACTTAAGTTTTCCAGTCAGCTAGCATAATAGCTAATACAACTGAAGTTATAGTAGCCTGTGCTTTATAATAATTTGATCTGTAAGATACTGAAACTAGATTAGATGACAATTTATAGATACATAAATTAACATGCATGGAAGTCCAGAAGTACAAAACTATTTAACATATAGAAAAACTGAACTCTGAAAGCACAACTATTTGTTCTCAACATAACCAATTTAATAAAAAGTGTTTCAAAAGGCGTAACTGCTCCCCTGGGCAGTTAATCTTTTTATGAATCTCTGGCTCACTTTTTAAAAACTTCAAACCACAAACACAAAACGCAAAATTCCACAAATCTCCACTAATTCAGTGTTTAATTCCAAGACTATGTGAACTTTGAACACTGCTGAGCAAAGATGCTCAAAAGTCTCCAGTATGACTGAAGTTGAAATTGATTTTTTTCATGACAACGTCAATCTGTGGAGGTTTTTGTTTATTAGTACAGTTAAATGACCGTCTGCATCATAATTAGGTTGACAAGAGCTGGAGTGCTTGACAAGGAGTTTATATAATTATACTATATTCTCAGTTTATAGTTATTCTTATTTGTTTCACAATCGGTAAATTGCATGCAGTACCCCTCCCTTTCATGCTTGCTCTCATTTTTAGATTGTGTACTGTGATTACTATGTGCTGTACACTTCCATTGTTTGTTAAACCACCAGTTTATAGTAATGAGTAAAGGACTGATACAGTAAAAGAAGAATATCATAGTATTTTCATGTTCAACATACTCTATATATAAGACCTGGAAATGTAAAACAGCAAAAATCAAATACAATTCAAAAACAAGTAAAACAACTCTCTAATTAATCCCTTGTCCCATGTCTAAAACTTTAAACTACTAAAAGTAGTCTTCTAGTCAAAAAGGTTTAGCCATCGGCATCCTGTAAGCGATGTCCTCTGAGCATTTATAAATGATTAAGATTGAAGGATTACTAACACAAACTGGGCAGCACAGAGAGCTACAGACAAGTTGGGCAAGGTGGATCAATACGGTGAATGTATCTAATAAAGGGGACAGTGTTTTAAAAATCATCAGCTCAACACACACTAACACACCACTATCATGTCAATGTACCTGCAATGCTGGGAATGATCCACCACCCAAATAATACATGCTCTGTGGCGGTCTTGTGTGTGTGTGTGTGTGTGTGTGTGGGAAGGGGGGGGGGACAAGAACAAGGTGAAAAAGACAAACTGTTTAGATAAACATACTACAGTCTGTAATTGCAGAAGTAGTAGAAAAGTAGAAGTTACAATGAAGTGCATCTAATAAAGTGATCAGCAAGTGTATATACCTGTAGATGCTATAATGTCATGAGCTATAATGTCACCACACTCAAAAGACGTTTTTGGGAATGAAGATACAGAGTGATGTAATGTTTCAGGTGGTATTTTGTCTCATTCTTCCTTCAAAAGTCTTAAGCTGTGCAGTATGGGTCATTGTTCTTAGATTTTTAGTTTCCACACACATTCTTTATTAGGGATAACTCAAAACTGCAGCCAGGCCAGTCCAGTGCTTGTACACTTTTTCCACAGCCATGCCTTAGTAATGTGCTGCATGTGTTTTTGTATTGTTTTGATGAAAAATGCAGGGTCCCCTGGATAAGATGATGTCTTGAAGGCAGCATATGCTGCTTTAAAATCGCAATGTACTTTTCTGCATTAGTTCTGCCATCACAAAAGTGTAAATGACTTTTTTTTTCTGGACGGTCCTTTTCCTCTTTGGTTTGGGAGAACAGAGCATCTAAGGGTCTGGAATAATGATTCATCTGACCACAATATACATTTCCACTGTGTGATGGGTGTGCTTCTGGCTCCCTTTTTCCACAGTAAAGTTTGAATTGGCATTTGTGAATGTAACTAAATGTCTGTAAATGTATTGCCAGCTATTGCTGACTGGCAGTTCTTGAAGCAGTGCCGTCTGAAGGATGAGAGATCATAAATGTTTAGCTTAAGCTTGCACCCTTGGTCTTGACGCACTGAAATCCTAATCTCTTGAACCATTTAATCACTTACTCCTTGTTTTAGGAGCATTGTTATAAACATTTAAATATTTTTCTTACACATTTGTTGACAAACTGGAGATCCTCTAGCAATGTTTGCTCCCCAGAGTCACAAACCTTATGATTTGGGGATGTAGGTTAACTAGATAGTATTGGTGTTCAACCCACTTAACATCAAATGGTTTTGCTAGTTTCATGAAGTTCTTACTGTTCAACCATCATCCCCAGGAAGATAGAACTGTTCAGTCAGAAGGTTTTTGTTGTTAAATCTAAAAAGCTCAGTCAGAAACATTATTCTTGTCATTTAGCTAACCTGAACACATTTGCTGGTCAAGCAGCGTAACTAGAAGCTTTTAGTGGTAAACTAGCAGTACTATGTTTGATTACCAGCTCTTTTGAGAATTATGTTGCTGATTTCTTTTCCAGGGGAGTTTCCCCAACTACATAACTTAACCGTCTGGTAGCATATTTGTCAGTTAAATGCATTTATATCCAATTGTGTGTATACATGTCAAATATTACATATACATTTGAGGAGCATTGGTGTATGACATAAAATGTGAAATACTTTAAAATAAATTGCAGTTCTGTAAAAACTACTCAGCTCCTGAACTGTCTGTTAAGTTACGAAGGCAATCATTATGCCGTTACTGTGCTGTTAAATGGTACAAAAGTATTCTTGATGTAGTACTGCTATGCCTCTGGACTGTGAACTTAACCAAACATGTCATATGTCCTTATTTGTACACATGGACATCTATATTGCTCTCCATAGGTTCCTGATACACATGAATGTTGATAGTCATTCAAGAAGATGCTACAGCGACACCTACAGAAGGGAACTTGTCTCAGGCGTTTCAGAAGCAATAACAATATGTGTGTTGCAAGCAACACACAAAAAGTACAGGGTCAATAATACCCTTATCTATGATGTTACACTGTTCACAGCAGTGAGGAAAGGGGTTTAGCTTAATGCACTGCATATTCTTACCACTAACCACTTATACAAACATAAATAAAACTGGGGAGAAAAAAAAAAAATCAGATAATACATATGTAGTGGGGAAAATAAGCACTCTTGAAAAAATTAGGTAGTATTTCATTCTATTTTTTGTAAGCAGCATATATATATATATATATATATATATATATATATATATATATATATATATCACAAAAAAAAGAAA
>JAUZST010096619.1:0-18888 GCA_034779995.1 Parotocinclus haroldoi
TATATATATGTATATATACACACACGTATAGATGGGATATGGCACGTGGGACTCAAGACTGTCTTATCTTAGGTTTTCTGTTTGTGCTTTTTGTTAATGGTTTGCAATCTTTGTGTATTTGTTTGAGTGTTTTTAAGTCAGGGAATTTTATATGATATTCGTTGTGTCCAACTCTGCTCCTGCAGATTGTGTTGGTTCTGTTTAATGTGGTCTTACAAACGTGTGTTTTATAACAATCCTGACAATTTCACTTATGTTATCTTAGTTGTTCAATAGGCTTTTAAAATCATTATTATGAACAAACGGAATCATTTTTTTTTTTTTTTTTTTTTTTTGCAAAAGCAATGCATAGATAATTCTATTTTTTTCCATTTCATATGTTCCTCAGTTTAATATATTTCTGTTTGTCATCTTGTGAGAATAATATATAATGTGCAGATACATATGTATATACGATGTACAGCTTATGTTTAGATCACGGCTCCTTCTTTAAGTGTAAGCAACGACAGTGGAGACAAACGAGAAGAACTATCGACGGAGGGAACAAGTAGGAGTCACAGAGGAAGGTGAAATTCATGTGTGGAAATCCTGTGCTGTTTTTCCTCTGATTTTTTTTTTTTAATTTCCTGCTGGGCGATGAGCAGCTCAGCAGGGAGTTCTGTCCTTATGGTAACATCAAACAGATGTCTTTTAAAATGTCAATAAAATGTTTTCTACAATTCAGTAAAAGCAAGAACAGTCGAGTTTCTTTTCAGACATAAATACAGAAATGTGTCCAGACAAGCAACAATGGAATGGAATGATGAAATCCAACAAGTGCAAGAAGGTACACTTAATTACTTTTTCAACTTGTTTAAATGGAGAAATCAGGAAACTTTGGGTCAGTATAAACAATACAAATAAAAAAAAACCTGCAGTGCTCCTTACATGTACTTTGACTGATTTTAGTTAGCAAAATATGAACTTAATGAAATATTTCAGAGTTTTTTTGTAAATTAACATACATCCCTGCATTTTATAGCAGTAAGTTGTTGTAGTAAGCTTGATTATAGTACTAGTAGTAGTAATAGCTCTGCTAGAAATCAGCATAGTCCAGTGTATGTCGTGTTTTGAACAACAGTTTTACATAGCAGTACAGTAATGGTATTAGTAGTAATAGTGATTGTAGTGCAGGTCAGGTCAGCATGCTTTCCCTTTAATGTCTGTGGTTTTAAGAATAACCATTATTCAAACAAATATAAATGTGTTGTATACATCTAATTCATGTCAAAATTACATAATCACTATCTTGAAGGCAGAAAACAACATGGGGTCATTCTAATTTAAAAAAATTCAAAAGGGTCTCAAGTTTTATTAAACTAAAAACGATATGCTCTCGGTCTCCACACGGTGGCGCGCGTTGACCACAGGGAAAATCCCAGGAGTCACCTGTCCTCCTGTAATGGGGCTCTAATACAGAAAGTGGCGTCACGACTTCCGTGTTGTAACATGAGAAGGGGTTGGTCCATGAGCATGTAGTGTCTGGTTCTGTGTGTCCTCACACTACGTGTTTCTGTGGCAGGATGTGGACACACACTACCGTAGACTGTCGTAGGGCTCGCGCTCTCGAAACAAGCACACGGGTGGTAGGGTACTAACCGAGACGTGGCACGCGCTGAGCGATAGCAAAATGGCAGCTGAAAGTTCGTAAGACTTCTATGTTTATTGTGTGGGCAGGAAGAAAAAAGCCTTAGTCGTAAGTAGTGAAGGTCAGGCGAGAGACGCTGCGTAGTTTACCTTCCCTGATTCAATCATCCACAGTTACAGGAAGTGGGACAGCTGCGCTGCTGGAGCTCTGACCTCTTGTGCTCTTTACTGTGGCGTTTCATTCGCCTTATTTTTTATCCTGAGCGCTACTTTTTATTATTCTTATTCTTTTCCGGAAGTCTTATAACACCGATCGTAAATGAGTGCCGCGGTAAACGGGCTGAACCCTAAATCGGGAGCAGCGTATGGATCTACAGACGCACTGGACTCGCATCCAGCACGCACTAAGCAGGACCCGGTCCCTGATCCGGAGCCCCGCAGCGACCCTCAAACCGCCGTGGAAGATGCCAAAAACACGGGAGTCAAATTCGCCAAGACGTTCCTCCTTATTTTTCCTGTTTACGTCTTGGGTTATTTCGGCTTCAGTTTCAGCTGGATCCTGATCTCGCTGGCTCTGCTTTTCTGGCTCAGACGGAACCAGGGACCATCTTTTTCCAAAGTGAATAGAGCGCTGGAGTTTTTCGAGCACGAAGAGAAAGCAGCAGTACGGCAGAACCTGTCCGCTTCCGAGCTGCCACCCTGGGTAAGTGGGGCCGTTTTACGCGCCAGGGTTGCATGTTAAGTTTGGTAATGTTACGAGTAAGCGGGCACGCTTTAGTGGTTCAGAGTATGTAAACACTTTGTGTGGATGGTGAGTGAAGTAAACATGGCAGTGTGACTCCAGCCGTCAAATGTCTAATCAGACTCATGTCACTGGGGTAGATTGTGTCCCCCACACAGGGGTAAAAAGTCGAATTGGATTGCTGAGGAGCCCAACAGGGCATGCAAGGCGAATTCACTGCAGGCACTACATTTCCCATAACGCCCGGCACCTGTCCAAAAATGTAAGCCGCTAATGCTTCCAGCCAAAACCAGTTTCTTCGTTTTTTCTCATGGAGTAACCTAATGGACATCAGCATTTGATTAAAGCAAAGTCAGACGTGGTTCAAGCACGGCATTTCTCATCCATGGCACAGTAATGTCTACTTTAGTGTTTTACTGACTTATGTTTATGCACCCCCGTGCAAGCAGAAAGGTAAAGAAATAACAAAAAAACAAAGAAAAAACAGAAATAGGCAGTGGACTGTAATCAGTCTTGATTGTGGACTTTTTGGGCTCTAAACCTTGCCCTACTTTCCTTGCTGATTCATGACCTTATAGTGATTGTGGTCAGTGATCCAGCATGAAGTCAGATCCTCATGCAGCTTCAGCCAGGAAATGGGATTAAAATGGAAACAAATCAAAGTGGTGCTTGAAAGATTTGGGACTCCTTTAGATTGATCTAGAATTCCTAAAAGTAGCCGATGAGAATCGACTTAAGCAAATGAGACGACTACTCTGTCATTAATATATTGAGGACAATGTTTTAATTTTACATTTCTGTGATTGGCAAAAGTTTAAGAACCTCTTATTAACATGTAATGTGAGGGTGAAATTAGCTTCAGGTGTTTACGATCGTTAGGAGGATGATCATCGGGTGTGAGTGGGCACAGAACAGGGATCTATCATAGGATGATCGCCAAAGCTTGTTGAGGTTTGTATTATGGCATGGCCAAAATGCTTTCTGAGGCTGTTGATGATCATCAAGCTGGAAATCTATCTCTAAATAGGTTGCACACCACCAATCCAGAGTCAGACAGATTGTGTACCAAATGAAAGTTTTCATGCTGAGGATCAGTGAGCAAAGACCTCTCCAGTCAAGGTCTGTGTAGTTTGCAAGATCACAAGAGAACATGCTTTTAAGCCAATAAATTCCTATCTCATATTTTTTAATGATATTGTTCATGAGTTCGCCATCAGGATAACGCTGAACAACAATGGTGTTGTTGCAGGATTGCAAGGAGAAAGCCAAGAGCATTGTTGCTTATCACATGGCACATGGACAATCAGGAAGACAGTTTTTGTGATTAGATATGACCGAAATATAGTTTTTAAAAAAATTAAATGAGCAGTGTTATGGCTGGAGAATGAAAAATACTGTGTTCCAGCTTAAGAACTTTATCCCATCTGTAAAACGCGGTGGTTGTCGTCTCATGACTTTGGCCTGTTTTGCTGCATCTGGGCAAGGACAGCTTGTTACCATGGATGGAGCAATGAATTCTGAATTATACCAACAAACCCCTTTCAAGTTTAACGTTTTGGAAGGGCCAAGTGACAAGAAAACTCCTTAAGTGTTTGAAGGACGAAACCTTAGGAGGACTAAGACTAAAAAAAGGCCCAACCTCCTCTGGCAGCCTAGAATATATGTAAGAATTAAGCGTTAACCAAATAATAGATTTGTAACAGTAGGTTAAATACATAAAAGCTAAATAGAAAAAAAAATGAAAACCGAGAAAATAATTAAATGAAATATAATAAATTAAATTAACTGTAATAAAGTATAGACTGTAATAAATTATTGTTTTTTTTGTTTGTTTATTTAGCTGCTGTAACGTCACCATTGGCATTAGTGGCCATTTCAGAGACACATACAAGGTTACCTCAAGACTAGTCATATACAACACAAGGTTAGAGTAATCAATGAACATAACACGCATGTTATTGGACTGTGGGAGGAAACTGGAGTACCCAGAGTAAACCCACACAGGCAGGACATGCAAACTCCACACAAAATCGCTTCACCCTGGAATTAAACCCAGGTCCTTTTCTGTGAGGCAGCGGTGCTACCCACTGACTGTAACAAATAAAATAAGATTGAATATTCTGTAGAATATAATTAAATATAGGGAAGGGAAGGGGGAAATTAGTGTCCTCTGATATGGTCGAAGTAAAGGATTGAGAGCTGGGATTCATGCTGGAAGAACATCTTAGTATGAGGACTGGAAATGGAAGTAAAACCTGGACATTAAACAGGATATGCCTTTAGGAATGTTAAAAACACAGTTTGTGCAAGTGAAGCGTTAGACTCTGGCAGTGCCAAGGTTTGCCGCGTACTATACTGAGGCTGGGAAAATTCAGTGTTTACAAAATACACTATACATTATACATACACACGGGATAACGAATCAGAATCAGATCAGAATAAATATAGTCTCCTCAGTCTGATAAATATCAAGTGCAGTCTGACTGGTTCTAGGATTAGTTCTGGTTTATTGACCAGAAGGTTGAAGGTTTAATTACCAGTATTGTTAGGTAGGGTCTTTTAAAGCTTGTACTGTACCCCGTGTCAGTTTTTAGGCACATCTTGGAACTTTAAATGCTTTAAAAATGTTGTATCATTTGAAATATCCAAATAAAAAAGTTCATAACAGGAACATGCACACGTTGTGTGTTTAAACGTTACAAGTCACACTATTCCAAATGACTACATTCTTTATTTCTGTTATGTAAGTGATGTGAGTGAGTGCTCCCCTGATTAGGGTGGTTTTTCCACCTCGATCTGAGTGTTCATCATTAAGATCAGGATGAAGCAGGTTACGGTCGATGCCTTTTTATGAACGTGCCATCCTATAGAGCATGTGCACCTATGACCAACGTAGTTTGCTCATTCGGTTTGTGTGCATGAAAGGAATTAATTGCAGATTTAGTTCACTTCTGCACTGCAGTTAACAGCAAAATGTGTGCTGGTGAAGTACTTAGAACTATTTTATGTGGTGACTTTAAGTAATATGGCCTACCATATAAAAGCACTTGGTAGTTCTGCAGTTACAAACTGCCCTTTATCTGTTTCTCTACATGCTTTGTGTCCCCTCTGTCTGTTCTCTAATGGTCAGGACCCACCCAGGTGAGATTTTGGTGGTGGATCATTCTAAAGCACCACAGTGACACATAACAGATGAGCTCTGTCTCTGTATCTCACAAAAGTGAGTACACAATCTTTTCATGGGACAGCACTGAAGATATGACACTTTGATACAGTGTAAAGTACTCGACACGCAGCCTAAGTGAAAGATGGCCAAGTTGTGCCCAAAGTGTCAATATCTTTTGTGACCACCATTATTTTCCAGCGCTGCTTTAACTCTCTTGGACCTGGACTTCACTAAAGCTTCACAGGTCACCACTGGAATCTGCTTCCACTCCTCAATGATGACATCACCGAGCTGGTGGATGTTATAGACCTTGTTCTCCTCAACCTGATTAAGAATAAACCACAGATGCTCAATAGGTCGTTATCATGTTAGAATTCTGCTCTGCGGCTCAGTTTCCGAAGGGAGGGGATCGTGTTGTGCTTCAGTATGTCACAGTACATGTTGGATTTCATCGTTTGAACTGTAGCTCCTCACAGCCAGCAGCACTCATACAGCCCCAAACCATGACATTCCCATCACCATGCTTGACTATAGGCATTCCTCATCATCTGAACCAAACAAGTGTATCTTGGTCTCATCACATCACCGGACCTGGTTCCAGTAATCCACACCCTTAGTCTGCTTGTCTTCAGCAAACTCTAACCTGTCCTGTTAAACCGCTGTATGCTTTTGGCCACAGTGCTGCAGCTCATTTTCAGGGTGTTGGTAAGAGCAAAATTATTAGTTCTTTACCATGAGGTGTCATGTTGAACATCCAATGACCAGTATGTGAGAGTGATAACACCAAATTTAGCACACCTGCTCCCCATTCACACCTGAGACCTTCTAACACTAACAAGTCACATGAGAATTGGACACAATTTGGCCATTTTCACTTGGGAATGTACTCACTTTTGTTGCCAGAGGTTTAGAAATTAATGGCTGTATATTGAGATATTTTGAGGACACAGCAGATTTACACTGATTATACAAGCTGTAGATGGACTACATTAGATTGTATCAAAGTGTCATATCTTCAGTGTTGTTCCATGAAAAGATATAATAAAATAGTTACAAAAATGTGGGGATTCAAATGGTTTATTATCATTTGCCCAGTAAGGAAACAGGATTCTGTGTGCAATGAAATTATTCCTTTGCTCCTCACCAAGAATGCCAATAGAAAAGAGAAAGAAAGAAAACTATAGTAAAGCAAGAAAGATATATAAGATATATAAAAGATATATAAAATATAAAAAATACAAGGAGTGTAAAAATATTATCGCCATATATAATGATGAATGTATTATTATTGCCAGTGTGAACTTGGCTATAATGTGCAAATTATTAAATTCTAGATATGTAGTGCAGTACATAATGAGCATGTGCTACAGTCGAGTGACAAAGCGGCATGTAAATAAATAGACAGCATAGTGTAAAGTACGGGGTTCTTTCTGAGGTAGGATCAAGAGTCTGTTTGCAACGGGGAAGAAAGAGTTCCTTAACTTGGTGATCTTGCATTTGACACTTCGGTACCTCCAGCATGAGGTACTCTCCGGTGGACTGTGCTGTGGAAGGTGTTGTGAGATACTTTATGAGGTGGTGGAACATGGTAGCTGTCTGTGTTTAACAGAGTACACAGTGAGTGAGCACAGTGTTTCAAAATTCCAGCAGCACTGCTGTGTCTGAACCACTCATACCAGCACCACATCAATGTCAGTGCAGTGACAAGAATGATCCACCACCCAAATAGTACCTGATCTGGTCATGTGACGGTCCTGACCATTGGAGGACAGAGTAAGGGGCAAGCAAAACATGTAGAGAAGCAGATGGACTACAGTTTTTGTTTTTTTTTGCATTAGCATACTTGTAATATGCCTGTACGTGCGCCAACAGTTTTGATTGAAGTTGTTTTCTAATGCTGCACATGAGACAGACAACTCCACCAAACATTATTTGCTTTAAAATGTGCTGACTGAACCAGTAGTGCCAGACAGGTTCTCTCACTGGAGCGAACTGTAACATCTGCCTCTTTTTTTTTTTTTAATTTTTTTATTTGATTATGATGGTGGATGAATGCTGAACCGTCATGGTTTTGTTTTGCTTTTATAGTCACGCTAGCTTCTACCAGTATTTCTGTACTATTTATTTATCTGTCATTTTATTAATGTATTTGCTTGCCTAAATAACTCCTGGTAAACAGCATCAGTGTTCTTTATTTTACTCTTTTGCTGCACTATTGTGCATAGAATTTGTAACAAATCGTCCTTGTAGTTGTTTTAGTCTGTTTTTAAACATTTAGCCAAGCTTGGAGAATGGACATTTGCTTGTCTGCTTATTATTTAAACGCAGTTTTTGAGAATGAAGTGCCTAGAGTTTGTTCTCCGTTGTCAGACTAAGTATTTAATTAGTAAATACTATCAGGTTTCCAAAGTTGCTCCTTAGGAGACGTTATTCAGTCAAAACTCGTCTATTTAACTAAATCCCTATTAGGCAATTTTGTATTTAAAAAGCACAACAAAGCCAAATCTAGAAAAAAATCGCTACGAAAAATGCCACATGGACACTGATTAGAGGTTCAGACATCCAGCTAAGTGCCAGTATGGAGAGAAGCTGTGATTCATGTGTTCCTTTTGTTTTAAGGGGTGGATTCAGTGAAGTCATTTAGAAAGTTAGAAAAGTATGTTTTTTTTTTCCTTAGTAGGGTTAGGTGTTACACTCCCAGATGTTTCTGCACCACAACTTTTGGGATTCCTTTGGGAGTCAGTTGCCAGTTGTGTACCTCAGCATCACAGACATTTATCTCCACTGGATAAAGTGGGTCTCCACTGAGGCAGGTCCACCACAGGCTGTCTTGTGATTAGCTGGACCTCTTGGCAGCCCGGACAGCGTCTTTTCTTTTTAGCAAAAAAAAAAAAAAAAAAAAAACTTTTTAATGGCAGATTCATATTATACATATAGTTACCATAAGGTACTTTGGTAGTTTGACTAGAACTAATAGAACTAACTATAAACTGTGTAGTTTAAAGTTACTTTGTTACTGTATAGTTAAAATGTTTTTTTTTGTTTTTTTTTTTTTTGCTAAAACCATGGCAAAAATACCATAGTAACCACTCCTAGTATTCCTTTCTCTGCTATGCCATGGTAAAACCATGGTTAATTTTCATAAGCACTACAGTTGTTATTTGAAGACAATCTTGATGCTTCCATTTCAGTCATATTGGGTGGTGGGTCCAGTCTAGCCAAGCTTGAGTCTTGAAGGGCACGAGGTGCAGAGCTGGGTTTAATTAGAACCCTTAAGGTAAGAAGGGGCTTAGCCAAGGGGCTTTTGTCGGAGAGCCTAAAAATAAATCAGGTGCGGGAGGGAGCCAGTGAAGCACAATATATGCATATATGTCTATGGTCAAAACATTCTTGTTCTTGGACTTGAACGCAACAAAGGTGGTCTTGACTACAGCCCTATGTTAATTGTGTTGGTGGAAGAAAGGTCAAGAAGGATTAGAAACGATGAATGTTTGGTTGCCCTGACAGCGTAGTGTTGCTCTAAAACAGACACAGACTCTATGGTGTGTGCTGCTTTGAGGTTATACTGGTTATGTTATGGTGGAACTGTTCTGTGCATCGGAGCGTACCGAGTAAAACCCTTGAACAGTTGAGTGGTCTAGCTTTAGTTCGGAAAAAGACCAGATGTCAGGGTGGCTTGAGGAAGGAATGCAGAGATGAAGATCTAGCACAGTTGTTTGAAGCGTTGTGGATGTGGCGGAATAATGTGTACAGGTTATATAGTTACTGGGTGAAAGAAGCTGTAGAATCTCTTCTGTATAAAAGTGTCTAAGGCTTTTTGGCCAGCGCCGATGCAAAAAAACGCCAACAAAACCAAGTATTGACTCAGTCTACTAAATAATGATGTCATCCTAGACAGCTGCTTGGCTTAGTCAGGGTTACCATGGAAACGCATCAACCAAACTTTTCCACCGCACAGTTGTGTTCTATTTGTAGAGACCTTCTATGCTGTTTCTGTTTCGGCAGGCTTGTGGTTACGAGAGTCCAGGGCCCATATTTAGTAACATTCTTAGAGTATGAATGCTAATCTAGGATCAGATTTTGCTGTTCCCATTGTGATAAACACAGCTGTAAATGTGGAGCGAGCACAGGCGTAGCGTTTTCACAACATTTTTGGCATTGTTGGCATGTTAACCGTGAGATATACTACCTGAAGGACACCATTCCCCAATAAATGCCCGAGTATTAACTAAAGAAATAAACGAGACACTCTAGTCATTCAAATTTCTCCAGAGTATAACTTTTGAAAGAACTGGCAAACTAGGAGAGGATTCGTCTATTTACTTTGACGTTAAACGAGACTGAGAAAACCTGTTATTGTATTTGAAAGCTCTCCTCACACTGTTATGTAGCAGGACTAGTCTGTAATGCTTGTGCCAGTTTATTAGTCACATGATTACCCGGAAAAAGTCACAATGCATGCTTTTATGATGATTGAAAACGAAACTTGCTATCTCTAGTTATAACAGTTGAGTGGCTATTTGGAACAGACCATGGATATTTGTACCTGAGTGAAAAATCCTAGAGATGTTGCTGCACCTTGATTGGAGTCCATCTGTGGTAAAGATTAGTTGGTTGGTTAGGAAAGACGCACTTTTTCCACCCGTCTTCCATTTAAGACTTATTTAGGCCGCTGTGCTCTTGGGAACTATCAGTGCAGCAGAACTGTTCCTGTGTCCTGATTTTGGCAGTTGCATTGTTAGCTGTGAAACCTTATACATGAAGGTCTTTCCAAATCGTCCTTTCAAATGAGTGCATCACAGATGGACTCCGATTAGTTTGTAGAAACATCTCAAAGATGACCAAGACAAATGGGAAGCCCTCAGATCTAAACTCCGTGTCTGAATACTTATGTTCATGTGTAATATTGGTTTTTCCTTCTGAATAAATATACAAAAAAAATCTGTTTGACAGGGATTCCACAGTTTGATTGGGGGGGGACTTAATTTTTTTCGCACCTGTTCTTAACATAACAAAATGGGGAAAAAAGTTAAATGGTCTGAAGACTTTCTGAATGCTAATTACCCGACGGTGTAAATATACTGCCTACAAAAATCAGCTGATACCCTAAAATGAAATCTCCCATAATGAGCAGTGTAGTAAATATTGTTGCTTATCCAAGGCAAATAGAATTTGCCTCAATTTAATAATTAGAATATATAATAATATATAACAACTAACAAAAGTATAAAAATAAGAAATATAACAGTAAATAGGAAAGTAACAAAAAGAAAAGCATGCATTATACGTTTTATTGTGCAGACACGAGTACACATTAGGATATGTTAAGTGTATATATAATATACATATACAAAATCATATATATAATAGACATATACTAATACATCTTGTTTGTGTGTGTATTATATAATAGAATTTTATCACAATAGTTGAGGAGAAATAAAGCAAAACTTAACACTAGAACATAGTGTCTTCATTAAGACGCTTAAAGTGACTCGAGCTCAGGTATCATCAGTGCTTTTGTCCATTGTGTATTCAGAAGCATTGTTACTTGACCCTGTGTGTGTGTGTGTGTGTGTGCGTGTGTGTGTGTAAGTTTATAGAAAATGTAGAGCTGGTCTGAATATATTATTTAAATAATTAGAACTACTTGCTGAATAAGTGCAGCACTAATTACAAGTCATGGCAAAAGGCGTCCCGTTCATAATCCACCCTAGGCGTTTTTGTATCACACCTATAACCTGGTGTTTAGCCTAGTTCACTTGTGAATGCAAATGGTGTTTCATTTGGGAAGGTGTGATGTCTGATTTGGGCCGGTTTGGATAAAGAATATCTGCTGGGTTTCTATCTGCAACTCGTGCAAATCATATTCTTGTTATTGTATCTTTGACATGTCCTTGTTTCTGAATGTAGCATTACTATGTAGAGGGATATAAAGAGATTTGATCATGAGAAATGGGAAGAGACAGGGTATGAGGTATGTATGGAATCTCTGGAATATATGAGCACAATTAGTGTGACATCACTAGGGTGTTCTTTATGTTTTTTATAGGGAGTCTGGAAATAGCACATTCTTTCAGTTTTTTTCCCTCTGACCCTGTTCTATTTCTGGCCTTCTTTGAATCAGAAAGACAGTTGATCTTGATTAGAAGAACTCATCATGTGTTACTCAATTTAAACAGCCATTTACACTGAAAGCAATTGAATCTTCTAATGTTTTAATGGTCAAGCCCAAAGCAGTGGATCAGCAACTGTCACTGTGCATTCCACTGTCATTTGCTCATCAGCTGCGTAATCCTGTGAACCCAGCTTAGAACATAGCCGCCCTGCAGCTTTCCAGCCAAACCTGTTATCTGTGGAATTTCTGGGCTGCTTCGACATCTAACAGCAGTTGTGTTCTGCAGGAGACCTGTAAAAGTTTTTACTATTGTTATTATTATTATTATTATTATTATTCATTGTTTAATAGCACTTAGTTGCAGCCATTTAGGTCATTTAAATCTGGACAAGCCAAGCTGTAAACCCAACTGTATGTGTGTTTATAAATCAAAAGTATGTACAAAAGTATTGGGACACTTATCCATTACACCTACAGGAGATTTGATAATGTCCTATAATGGAGCTGATAACTCCTTCTTTTTTAACGAAGGTTTCTATGAAATTTTGGACTGTTTCTCTTCCTTTTAACCAGATGAGCATTTGTGAGGTCAGACACCAATGGTGGACGAGCTGATTTACAATCTTTGTTCTAGATAATCCCTAAGGCCTTTGATAGGGTTATGGTCTGAACTTTGTGCACATAACATATTTCCACTGCCACAGAGTCCAATGTTGGTGTGCTTTACACCACTCTATTTGATTCTTGCCGTTGTATTTGGTGATGTAATGGCTTGTGTGAAGCTGCTCAGCCATGGAGACCCATGCCATGAAGCTCCTGGTGCATAGATGTTGTGCTGATGCTAAGGTCAAGGTTTTATGCAGTGTGCGCCTCGGCACGGTTACCCCCCCACTGTAACTTTAAATGCTCTGTAACTTAGTGGCCCGGTTGCTGTGGTTCCTAAATGTTTCCAATTTTTTAATAAATGCTAAAAGGTAGACAGCGTTGATAAGTACTTGAGTTTATGCATCTGTGGAAATGGGACCTGAGGTAATGAGAATTTATTTGTTATTTATTTAGAGGTCTGTCTCAATACTTTTTGTCTATATTGTTGTTTGCATGTAATACTTGACCTGGCTGCAAAGCAGTCACATAAACGTGGCTCTCTGTGGTGGTGGGCCATTGTACTACACCCCTGCACCATGGAATACCTGACATGTATGATCTACTGTATTTCTGCAAAACATAATGCATTTAATACATTTACAAAAAACAAATTTGGTCTTTATAACGACTACATGACACAGGAACCACAGAAACACATCCAAGAAGTGGCAGACCGCAAAGTTACAGAGCGAGGTCACCGAATGCGGACTCGATATCGAGATCCAAGTGAAAGATTTTCTGTATCTATTTTTAAAAAACTGCATAACCTGTCATAAATGGGGAAGCGGTGCCATGAAATCATTCGTATTAGAATTGACATCTAATATATAATTTTATTCTAGCATTAGTTAAAAGTCAGAATGTGTTTTCCTAATGGCATTGTGCATTTTTAGTACATAGTGCACCCACCATACTGCAAAAGTTGTCCAGGACTGGTTTGAGGAACGTGACCAAGAATTCAAGGTGTTGATCTGACCTCCAAATTCCCCAGTTCAGTTGCATATCTGTAAGTGTGCTGGACAAATAAATTTGATTTGTGGAGATTCCAACTTTCCTATTGCAAGGACACTTTAAGAAGTTATATGGAGTCCATGCCTCAGTGGAACAAGGGACTCTAATGCTCAGTTTGGTCTTTGGGCTTAAAAAATAGAAGATAATAAATTGTGTACTCCGTTGTAAAAAGTGCTATAGAAATACATTTGAAATGAATAAAATTGATCTTGGGGAACCTACACAATATTAGACAGATTGTTTTACCATTATGGTTGATTGCTGTACGATCATACTGCATGACATCATTTATCTACCTTTTATAACATCCTAACATTAAATGTTTTACACATTGTATGCGTTTAAACCGTTTCCCCATTGTAAGGGCACGTAACACAAAGGTCAATGCAGATAACAGAAACTTTAAATGAGAACTGTTCATCCCCCTCTGAGTGTCTGATTGGGAGTCTATATGTTTTGTTTGCATTAATTGACAGAGGAGTTGTTGAGTCTTGTCAAATGTATAGTTTTGGCACAGTTTCCGCGAATGCCACCGAGCTTACAAAGCAGCAAGTTTTTCTTCTCACAAACTCTGATTAAAAACTTTGACTCCAATTAAAAAACAACCCCAAATGAAGGCACCATACCAAATAGTGTAACAACAATGTAATAATGAATAAACTGTTCATTTTAAACATACGAGGCTCATGGGTGGGGAAAAGTAATGTTGCCGGTGTATATTCTCCTTATCGTTATGGTAGTAACACTCTGCGCATGATTTGTTTTCTTCACGATTAGCGATTTTTATTATTCATTGCTCAACTGTAAAAAATTGCAAAACATTTCCATGTGTAAAAATACAGCAGTGCTACACCCCTACTCATGAACAGGATTATGTCTAGAAACGTGTTTCAGTGTTAATAGTGTTAATGCCAGAGGAGGTTCGGATCTCGATATCGAGTCCGCATTCGGTGATGGAACTCCATCAGTCACCTTCGAGCTCAATTGGAATTCCAAATCAAGAGAGAGCCTAATATACAATAGTTAGTCCCAAAGTTTAATGGAAAACCTTTTAAGATGTTGAAAACTGTTAAAAGAGCAAAGGGAGACAAACTCCTTACTAATCCCCATGTTTATGAAAAATCCCTGCCACAGTGTTTTTGGAAGGTGAATTCACATCTCTGGAATTGTGCAAAAGTCTTTGGCCACCATTAGACTAGATTGTTTTATCAATGGTACAATGACCATATACAATTGAATTAGTTCTTATTAGTAGTTTACTAGTTACTAGTTCTTAGTCTTTTTTATTTGAAGACAACTAGAATATATTGGAAGTTTGTATGTAGTATAAACAATGAAAACAGGTAATCAGAAAAACAGTATCCATAATCTACAGTGGCAAGCATTTAGTGTGATAAATACTCCTCTTACACCTGAGCAGTAGCAGCATCTGGCAGCTTCATCTGGATGCCGAGATGATGTTTGCACACACTAAAGAAGAATCTTGTTCAGGAACATTTTTTAAAAGGGCAGGTGCCAAGAAAGCACTTTTTTTAAGATGTTAAGGGGGTGAAAGAGCTAAGATATGTTACAGCTCACAAAGATTGGGATGAAGATCACTGGAAAAGATTATGATGGAGTGACGAATCAAAGTTTGCATTTTTGAGTCCAATAGTTGACAGTATGGTATTTGTGGGACTGAGATTGGAAATAAGTATTTGACACAAGTGCCACAAAGCGCTTGACACAAAGAATTACACATAATTCCAAAGACATGCAATATTTTATCTATTTGAATAGTCATTGATGCTGATGACAAAGCAAACAGATACTCAGTTGGGTCATATTGCATCGCAATAAGGTGGTTTGAGTAAGAGTAGCACACAAGGGTTCATTGTCAGGCCCTTATGTTCTGCTTCAAAGGCTAATGTTGCATGTCCACATTAACCAGCAGCCTGGTGATTATTTGGCAGGGAGGTGTGCCAATTGTTTGCCGGAAAACACTGTAACAAAATTACAATGGTGCTGGATGCTCAGAAACAACATTTGCAGCCAAGATAAAAGATCTGTTGTAGTTCTGTTTAGCAGAAGAAAATTATGACGCCAAACACAGTGAAGTAAATAACTTGTTTTTGCTTAAAACAGTGAGCGTTGCATTGAATCATTCATGCTTAAAAGAATACCTTTGTACTGCCAACCATTAAAGGTCAAGTGAGCTATTCAGAAAATGGACAGGACATAAAGGACAACAGCTCCCTGTTTCAGGTTAATGGCACCTGGGTAAAAGAGAAGCTCACCAGTAAACACCAGTCAATGGACCACTGCTAAATACTGATTCTTACTTGTAGTTAAAACCGAGGACTATTATTGATTCAAATCTTAGCTCCGCCAAACTGTTGGGTCTGTGGATTTTCTTGAGCGAGGACCCAAAACGGATCTTTCAGGTTTTTCTCTTTAATTAAGGTTAAGTCTTTTTCTTTTTTGTGTAACAGTGTGTTTGTGTGTGTATCAGATTAGCCTTTGGGCAGTATGAGCAACTTGACTCAAAAGAATGAGGCTTGTTTGATCACTGCCATTTATGAGCATTTAATTGTTCAGTATTTAGTTTTGTTTTTCTCTGAGGCAACTGGTTTGGTTTTAAAGCCATATTTGAATGTTGTTAGACAGTGAAAATGTACTATAGATAATGTATGTCACCTGTAATCATACCACTGTGAAGGTGATTTGTCCAATACAAAGGTCCAAAGAGAGACAGACTACTAATTGACATCATTGATATGAATCCTGTTCTGTTTGGTCTGAATGGTTAGAAGAGGTACTGTGGTAAAAGTCATGGAAATGTTCAGTGCTAGTAACAATGTGACAAAGGAATGTGGGGACATGTGAGAGTACTCACCATTCTGACCACTGTCCAAGAAGATCGTCCGGTCTTCCATAATGCTCTGTCGGGTACGTGTGCTGTTCAACCTGGGGAAATGATGTCATTACAGACCAGTTAGTGTTATTGTTAATGCTCTGTACTTTATTACTTTGTCCAAAATGGACCCCTGTACACTAGTTCCAACAAATAAAGAATTAAAATATTTATAAATATTAAGCTTTTTCATGGTTCTAACAACAAGTTATTGGTCAGAGAACTTTCCAAGAATTAAGAAAATGCACTCCTGAGACATGTCACCATTTGCTCATCACTGTTCATTGCTTTAGTACCCTGTTGAGAGAAAAAAAAATGGAAACCGTTCACGCCATCATTCAGTCCCTCCATTATTTAGTTATCAGGAGACAATGTGCCTTTAATAAACAATTCAATGTAGTTGTTATTATTTAATTAAGTTTACTATTAATACAAACTTTACTATTTCAGTTCAAATCTAGGCCACCCATGGAGGCCCATTTTTCATTCTTGGTCCACCCAAGGTTTCTTCCTTCTATATTCAGGGAGTGTTTCCCCTAGGCTTGCTCAATTTGGGATTGGCCTTGTAAAGCTGCTTTGACACAATGCACCGTTATAAAAAGTGCTATAGAAATAAATTTGACTTCGACTTCCATAGTCTTCTCAGGATAAAACTCAAACCAACATGTCTGGGTGCTGTAAGTCTTCTCAAATCTTTTGTCTGTTCTGCCACACCTGATCCAGCTGATCACAAGCTCGAACAAGCTCTTAAATAGAACCAGCAGTGCTAGATAGCGAAAACTAGAGAGCTACAATTTCAGTCATGAGTCCCGAGTTAAATAAGTGAGACAATCTGGTTCAGAAAGGCAACATATCATGCAGTGGATGCTTTCAGAAGCTACACATCTAGTTCTCTGACCAGCTATTGTGATATTTACAAGAACCTAAAGGCACAGCAAATCCCCATTTAACTATCAGCTATTAAGAGAAAAGGTCAGTGCTTTGAAACAGCATGATTCAACTCAACTCAATTCAGTTTTATTTGTATAGCGCTTTTTATAGTAGACATTGTCACAAAGCAGCTTTACATTAATGCAGGAACAATTGTCACAAATTGGATTCTGATGATGGTACCAGAAAAATGATTTGGAAGATTCAAAGCCTCCTCAGGCCGTGAATATGGTCTGATGACATTTACAGTTCTCAAAGACAAAAGAAACAAGGCTAAAAAAAACTGTCAGGAGAATTCAAAAACAAGAAAACAATATTGTTATGAGAAGAACAATAACCAGAAGGTTGTCCAGTGCATGAGTTTAGAACAACAATAGCTGTCTTAGATAAACATCAGTCACAATGTGATTTCTGGTAGAATATGGAAAGTTGAATTAAGAGTTGGACTGATGAAGCTCACTTTTAGTTGCATGGTGGTGGTGCAGTGATGGTTCCTTGTAGATTATAGTGAGAAATACTGCAGTGAATGCATCTGTACTACCATTAAGCATGGAGGTAGAGCTGCTGGTGAGTACTGGAAAGACTTGCAAAAAGTTGTTTTCTATAGGGGATATATTGCATGGTATTTGTTTTAACAAAGCAGTGCTCCTGCTCACATTGTGAAGACCAGCAAGAAATCTGTCTTGGCCTGGTCAGAGCAGATTTGAACCCTACAGAGAATTTCTGGTCTTACTTTAAACACAAACTTAAGCGGGGACAAATTTTACGACTACGCATCAACTGATCCATTGAGTGGATCAATACTGTCTTATCATCTGTAAAACACAGTCCACAAGTTTACTCACGACACTAAAACATTTAGAAAATTAAAGGGAAAGGCTAACCCATACAGAATTACCATGTACCATATAGAGTGCTTTATGGATCAGAATTGGTCATGGTCATAAACAACTATGGCAACTTCCTTATTCTGGTTGCTCTTTGCCCTGCGATTGCAGATGCGTTGCATGAACTTTTAAAACTAAAGTTTTATTGTGAACTTTCACAGTTCTACCATAAAGTTCCCAGTTTTACTATGATTTTTTATGGTAATTTGCCACTTCATGGTTAGACTGTCAAAATTCAGACTATAACTGTCAACTTGGTTGATTATGAACTGACCATAAATTAGTTCACAGTTCTACTATGGATTTTGATGGTTATTTGGTCACTTCATGGTTCTACTGTTTAATTTCATAGTATTTTTTAATGGAAATACACTGCCACTGCAAGGTTTTACAAAATGGCTGGCACACAGTAATAACATCTTGCACATGCTGTGTCTAATTGAGATTCTAAGGTAATGAAACAAAATATACTACACTAAAAATGTTCCCTCTGGTATTGGTCATCTATTTTGTTGTGGAAGCTTGTGCTTATGTTGTCCAATTTGCATGGTCAAGTACTGTTTTACAGAAACGATTTCTTTATTGCCAACTGCTTTATGCCATTAAAGCATTGATTAACACTTTAAATTATTTCATATATTATCCTTGTATAGATAAAATTTTGTCTGTTAGGAATTAGATGTAAATAAGCAGTGGGTGTGTGTGGTGGTGTGTGGGTGTGTGCGCGTATGTATATGTGTGTATATGTATATATGTATATATATATGTATGTATGTATATTTACATATACATGCACACACACACACTTTGGTCTGTTTATTAAAGTTGTGTCTTAGTTTGAACATTTTCATATTGCATTTCGTGAACTGC